>VZRO01000464.1:1176572-1346906 GCA_013397915.1 Daphoenositta chrysoptera | reverse complement strand
TTGTTTTCAAACCAAGACAAGTACTTTCCTTGCTCCTAGAAAACTTTTCAAACTTAAAGTCTCAATTGCCTTTGAAACCAAATTCAGTGACTCCTAGAAAGTTCATTTTAAAAAATCATTTGCAACTGCACCTGGAAAGCACGCTACCTACCAACTGCTCTATGCCAGTGTGGACGAGTACTAACAAATCGCAGTATTTGAGGAGATCAAAGCTTGTTCTTTACAACTTTGCTCACTTGAACATATACCAAGCATGGAGCTAGGTTATCCCAACAGCTGGGATGAGGGTCAAACCAGAGTACCTGAGGCTTTCCAGCTCCTGCACCGGTGGAGGAAACACCTCCTCATCTCCCAGCAGGTAGGCAATGTTTCTGCCTTGCTCACTTCTAGCAGCCACCACCTACTCCTGTCTATCTGCTCCTGCCCGATCTGCTCTGACTGATTGAGAAATGGGTGCAGCCTGGGCGCTGAGCAGAAATGGGAACTTACCTGGGCACCCCAGCTGCACTGCAGACAACAAAAACTCACAACCTGTTACTCAAAGCTCCCACCAGCCAAAGGCCTGCAGGCAGCAATTCTGGAAATACAACCAGGCAGGTGGCCTGCACCTCTTGGTATGAGGCTGGGGATCCCAGGATGGTCGGTGACCTTTGTGCTGGCAGCTCCAGCCCTGGGATGTTGCAGGGCACGACTGGCACTGGAACATACCCACCCCTGGATCCAGGTGCACTGTTAACAAAACTGTCTTTCCCACAGAGCCTGCAGAACAACACATTTTATATTCTAATGAAGTAATTATTAAAATAGGTAATTATTGAAATAACCGCATCAACTCCTAGTCATTAAAATCCTCCTAAACAGAACGGCATGATGGCTTAGGCTATTAGAAAGCTTGGCAGCCACCCAACGCCTACAATAGCTTCTAATTAATTGATCTCACCTCTAATCTGCTATTGTTAGCCTAGTGCTGATCATTTGTTTGGCCTACAGATCCTATTGCCCCTTTCATTTGATTGTATTTGTTACTGTACCCTCTCTATCTCTTTCAATTAAGCACAGGTTAAGTGGTTCAACCGCAAGAGAATAGGAGATAATGGCACCAATCAAAGTAATCTCTTTAATTTGCTAAATGGATTACAGGGAAACCCCAGCCAAAGTGAAGTCATAGCTGGTGGCCTTCACTTGAACTATACACAAAGAGTATCTAATTATTAACCCACCACATGCCAAACTTTACAGATACCCAATAACACAACACAGCAGTCCTGTACTACCGGGGTTGCTCTCATTACAGGGTTTTCCACTGTAAAATTACTTTGACTGCAAAATTCTTGTATCAGTGTCTTTCCAAGCACACCATACACTGCACTTTCAAGTGCAACATATCTAGATATAACAATCAAAACACTGCACTGCATACCAGTCAAGGGAGTGGATTTATAATCTCTTTAAGGACACGCTCGTGGTAGAGTTCATTTTTCATATTTGTACTATAAATGCAAATGCAGCTTTGCAGCTAGTATTGCTTCTGCTGACTGGAGAAGTTTTAATAGTAAATAAGCTTTGTCCTTACACTGGCAAGTGGGTTTCTTCCCCCTCTCCTCTTTCCTCTGAAGTGTTTTTGAGCAAGCTGTCTGGCAACAGAGCTTCACACCCAGTTCTTTGGCTGTGCGTGTCCTTGGCTAATCAGTCAGGCAGTGAATTCAAGAATGTGAGCTGCATGAGACGGAGGGTCATTTCCTTGCAATGACAAGCAGAGTGGGGCATCAGAAAGAAAAAAGGTAGGAGGGGACAACAAGATTTCATGCCAAAGGAAACTCAGTTTGTTGGAGAAGCAGAATTTCTTAGCAGCAGCTAGATCTCTGCCTTTTCATAACAAAATGTTTTTACTAGTGACAAAACAGAGATTACAAAGTACAAATCTACTGCTCCTGGCAGAATTCAACTTGCATCAGATGATGGGCCAGTGAAACAGAATATGGTATCATTTTGCACTTCCATTTTGCCTGTGGTTGGTTGATTTCAAACAGAACGATTACATTAGCTTCAAGCAGAACATCTAAGCGAAATCTCCATATTAACTTAAAGGAAAGTGAGGTATATGGAGAAATAATAACCTATATTCCAGGCTGGATGACTTCAGATCCTACAAAAAGTCCATTAAAAATGGAACAGAACTTGTACTTTCCAAACCTGACACCTGGGCCACAAGAGAGCACTTATTTCTAACATTCACTACAGTTGTCTTGTAAAGTCAAGAGCTACAGTTTTGATTTCTGTCTTAGCTTTTTGCATCCTCACTTGTTTGGGCACCAAAGCTTCTGTACTGGGATTGTCAACTTTACACAGTTTTGTGATGGTGTGGTTCCAGGCTGTTTCCATGCAATACAGGCACGAACAAAGAAATTACACATATACATCTCCAAATTTCCAGCAACGCTCCCAACACAGCATGCCTCTGTTCCAACAAGATGTCATATTTCATAACATGTTTTTGTTTGCATGGTAACTGGCCAGTAACTTGGCATTCTTCTGCCGTTCTGTGTTTCGACACCAGTTCAAGCACTAACTGCTTAAAGCTGAGCACATACTTCCTGCATTATTGAATTAGCAACTCCATAGACACACTATAAACTTCAGCAAAGTCCCTGCAGCAACTGCTTGTATAGCAGGTATGGTTCCACAGGAAAATCACAGCTGACCCCAGGTTTGTCACCCACAGTCACCTAAAGGTACACACACAAGGAACCGGCTTACTCTGAACATGTTGAGCATTTTGAAAAAAAAAAAAAAAACAGTTCTTAATGGGTGCAGTTTGGGGAACAGGGTGAGATGTTCTTCTTTTTCCACTCCCTAGACCTCAGCCTCACTATACACTGCCCTGCTTACTATGTCCTGGCCTGAGGCACCCAGGACATCTTCACAGGCTGACTCCACTCACCCAGCCAGCAAAAACAAGGGCTGTTTTGCACAGGATGTGGGATGTGTTCTGGCTCACTGGAGAAGCACTGCAGCACCAGCAGCTGCAACCAGCAGAGACTGGGAACCAGCCTGGGGGACAGGATCCTTCAGCCACCCTGTCATCTGCCAGGTAATACTTCTCCTCCTCCTCTTTTACATGCAGCATGCAAACAGATCAAAAAGATCTGGAGCATGACCTGCAGCTCATTTCCATTTTTACCTCTAACAAGTCCTTATGGAGATGCACTTTCTGCCCACAGTGATCCATTGTGCCTGCGTATGCACACCTGACCTAAAAATACATGGCTGGCTGACACCGTGGAGCACGGAGGAAATCAAATGCCTAAATTTCCAAATGCCTTTGCCATTTGAGAGTACACGTAAGGCTATATTCTGCTTTCCAGCTGTCGCAGCTCTAACAACCTTAATGGATTTAACAGCACAGATAAAAACAGCCTTCCAGACTTTACTAAGGAAAAAATATTTTGCTATTTTAAATTATCCTATTTTTCAGGTAATTCATAAAGATTAAACTGGGCAAAAGGGAAGGTGGAAGCTTACCCAGTAGTATTGTCGGGTTGGACAATATTCAGAAAGCTCAAGCTTTGGGGATATGTGGTGCTGATTCAGCCCATTCACAGAGCCAAGGGTCAACCCACAGCTCTACTTCTCTGGAATGCAGAAATATTTATTCACATCTGGAAATGGCCCATCTGCACTGGAAACTTTTCTAGCATTTTCTCTTCTATTATGATACAAAAAGTACCAAGCAATCTTTTTATTTTTATTGTTGTTCTATTTATCCAACAGTCTTCCCCTCCATTTATATACCTACATTAAATAAGCAAGTCATGCCTGTTAGGAAGTAAATCAAAATGCTCTGAAATCTGCCAGAGTGGGTACCAATAACACAAATTGGTACATAAATATTGAGGCCCTAGTAATCCTCCCTCAACAAGTGAGCCAAATAAGAAACCAGGTGAAGCCCTCCCTTTTTAATTCCGCTAACTGTTGCTATTAGCACGGAGGCACCCCAACACACACGAGTCCCTGGCTCGAGTGGCAGCTTTCAACACCACCTTAATTAAACCCGCTCCAAGCAAATTTAATCAGCACAGAGAACAAAATGGCTTCTGAAAGCAGGGAGCACTTTACATCAGGGTTTCCAGCACAACTGTCAACAGCGCTGCGAAAACATCTTGTTAAATATCAGTGTCGACTTCTGGTTACAAAGAAACGAATTTCTATTGCAACTCTTGGAGCACACCACTTTAGAAAGATCCTGAGGAAAGTGAGCACAGGGAAGACACTTCACCATCTGCATCCCATCCCTTTCAGTTTCAAGAGGAACTTCTCTGACCATCTGAAATCCGCCCCTATGTTTAATGTCAGTCAGTGGTAATATTCCAGGACTTAAATTCGGATCACAGACAAATCTATTCCTCTTTTTCCTGTTCTTTCCTAAGTGTCTGCTTACGGTCAGGGCAGAAGACAGATTGCTGAGCCAGACGGACCCTGGGTCTGAGCCGGCACAGCCTTTCCTACACTCACTGCAATATGTTTCCTACACTACCCTGTCACAGGCAGTGCAGAAACTATTTGCTCTTTCTTTCTTCTGGCTGTATGAAGTCTATTATTTAGGTAATTACACTAGGAACTGTACCAAGCAAATGGTTTCCTCCCCTATTGATGCAAGACAAGTCTCAAGACTGATGATAATTCCATTGCCTTGCTATACAAATAACATAAATCTCACTGATGGATATTTTGCATGATCTCTGATTGAAAACAGCCCTGAAAAGATACAACTGTCTTTGAGTCCTTTCTTCCCTAAACCCAAACTACTGTGGAAGCAAGCAAAAAGCAACTCTTTTGTTGAGCGAACTATGACAGTGCTGTTAAGCAAAGCCCCAAGGCAGGTATTTCTACTAATTTCTGTATCCAGCAGCACAGGCAGATCTGCTCAAGAGCTGCCTCCCTCCTCCACACGACCAGCCAGAGGTGTGCTGGGCAACAGGCACAGGACTCCCCTTGCAACCCATCTGCTGTGAAAAACAGCTGGTATTGGCAACGAGGGCAGGCGTAGAAGGCAGTGGTGCAAACTCTGATCTCCTGCTCCCAGGGACCATAAGGAGAATGGGGACACCAACCTTGGACAGGGCCGGGGTCAAAGCCCTCTCTTCATGCACATGGTTGGAGGCAGCTGGCATTCCCATTGTTTTGCTGCCATGCACCCCATTAAAGTGGATGTTCTTAGGGACTACAACCCTGTTGCCTTTCCTCAGCAGGGACATGTCTTCTGCACTCACTGCAGACCACAGATTCCCCAGTGCGCAGTGTTAGAGAGAACATCTAAAGGCACTGTTACACCCAGAAAATAAAGTTTCATCTTAAACAGTTTAGATCAAATGCAAAGATGAACATACACAGAGATCATCAAAAGAAAGGCCCTTTGCAAGGACTGCTTTTATCAGCCAAGTGTAAAAAACCAAGAAATTTACAAAAAACCCCACCAAACAACCAAACCAATGCAAAAAAAAAAAAAAAAAAAAATTAGTAAAATAAAAAAGAAACTGTCTTTTAATTTCTGTTGATCACTCAAATATCCCATCTCCCAGTCAATAAGCATAGACTTCTTCACAGGCCCTATACAAATTCCTATGCTTTTCAGGCAATGAATATGTAAAAAATTTAATACTATTTAAGTAGGAGTTAAACACAAATGAAAATACCTTATGTCTAGAGAACTCTGCCAGAAACCATCTGCTAAAAATCTTCAATTTAAACTTAGGCTTATGACATGCCTGGTTACTACTGCAATCCCAAAGTAATGGGAAATGCAGGAGAAAATGGCAAGCTTTGGTGTCTTTCCTACTAAATCTTCAACAAATCTGTGAAAAATATCTCCTTGAGAGGTGTAGCCTCCCCTCCTAATATTCAATTTTAATCTGCAGAGGAAAAATAGCTTTCCTAGCTCAGAAAAAAACAGGTTTTTTTCTTTCTCCAAGTAGAAGTGTTATCTAAATATGACCCAAATTATCACATAATTTTGCTTCAACCAAAACTGAATTGTTTCAGCAAATCAACCCTTTGCAATTTGCAGCCATCTTAATGCCACCACACTGTCTGAAGGACCAGGTTTGCACATGTTATTTACACAGCAGCAAATACAATGCAGTTAGAACCTGCTCAGAGTTTTTAGACTGAGGATACACAGAAAAGGATTGCCGCTGCACAGACCCACAGGGATCTCCAGGCTGCCCGGTTTGGCTGGAAGTGAAGCAGCATCTAGTGCTAGCCAAGGAAATACTATCACTCAAAGACACCGAAATAGCCATGGAAAGAAGACACCATGCAACAACACAGCACCCCTATAACTCTATTGTAGAGAAGCACCTCTCTTCAAAACTCTTACAGAAAATTAAGAATTGCTCAGTAAAAATATTCTGGATTACTAATCAGAGAGGAAAACAAACAAATACCGAACATTTTACAGCTTCGGCAGAGCATGAAATATAACTTAAAAAAACCCCAAAAAAACCTAAGCAGTTTCAATCCTCAGGCTTTAAACACACTATTCACGTGATTTCCTAGACAAAATTTAAATCCACCAGTATTTCAACAGTTCCCTAAATTAAGAAGCTATACTATTTTAGCAAAATCTGTTCAAACAATAGAAAAACAGAAAGTGAGTGGTGTCAATTAGACACTAGCTGAAAGTCCTGATGTATATTAAAATCTAAAAAGTATCTAGAAGTTAAGACTTTAAAAAAATATTAATATAAAATACCTATGAGTACAATCTTTGAGGAAAAATAATGTGTTAAGCCAAGTACATATGGAAGCATCTAAAATTACAAGCTCTTATTCCAACCCCTGGTTATTCAGTAGCTAATCTGCACTGGAAGAAGGTAACTAAATACAAATGAATTGTTAAGAAAAACACCCAGTATTTGCTTGAATATTTAACAGCTGGAACAGCTGGACTGGATTACTGAACAATGAAATTCAGTGTGCAGTCAGGTAGCGAGGCAAGAAAGCTCCCTGAACAAAGCCATAGCAGAAGGAAATAAAATAATAAGCATTTATAACAATCACTTTTTTCTTCTTCTTAACCAGCTATTAAATCTCACACTGAATGTCCCATTTCATAAATACCCGTGAATCAAATCAACACATCTAGAAGCCAGATTTAAAGGTTTTTAGAGGCTTCTTAATTTCATTTTATAGTGACAAGATAAAATGGGATTTCTTTTTTTTTTTTTTTTAATTGAACATGTTGGATTCCCAGTGCTGGAAGGATGCTAAATTTCATTTATTTATTTATTTATTTGAAAGTATATGAAATCTCAGGAACTTTTTCAATCCCCCTTATCTACGCTGGCTGCCATCGCTGAAAGCAAGAGGCTTATCTCAGATATTGACCCAAGCCAGTTTTATTGAAGTTGTGTGAACCTGCTCTGACTCTCTCTGAAATATATGAAAGTGCAGTATAAGCACAGAGGGCCGGAACAACTCCCGAGGGACACGGGACCGCAATATGCAAAGGTGTCTCTGGATGAGGAGTTGTAGCTCAGTGATGGAGAGCAGTGGGGATAAAGGGAACCATTTTTCATCTTTCTGTTTCTGGTCCCAACAAGCTCATGGATCATCTCCTAATCAGACAACAGCAAGTGAGATCCAGTCCACCTAATTCAGATGGACTCTCTTGCATGGGTATATTACACGCATGTATTATTCTTTAACCTTGTTTAAATACTAGCTGTCTAATGGCAATTCCATTTGCAAACTTTCAAACGCATCTTTTTCTTTCCAGCACAAGGAAGCCGAGTGCTTATTTTACAAGGACTGCAGCACTGGTGTCTAAAACCTGGACTCTGTTCTGATCTGCAGTGCTGTTTTGACTTGAACCTTCTGCTCCCTGGAGATGGACTCAGTGGTCCTTCCACGGCCAACTTCTGCCTCCAGCTGCCTCATTTTCCCGATTCAGTGAAACATCTGCTGCCGAGTGGCTCTTCCGGTATCAATATCACTGCAATAGCCAGGCAGTCCAACACCAGAGCCATGAATATACAGGGCATATATCCCAACAGACTGACCACCAATCAGTCAATGAGAGTGACCAAGTTCAATCTTGAAAAAACTTTTCATAGAGGGAGCCAACACCTCATCAGGATGACTGAAACCTTGGAAAACACAGCAATATGGAAGACACTGTCAAGTTCAGTCAGTTGATGCTGTGCCAAAAGACCCATCAGAGCTGCTTCAGATCCTCAAGTGGAATTCCTTTATGTTCAGGCACTGACTTGTCTTGCCAAATATTTCTAATGCGATTTGCATACCTCAGAAAAGATCCCAAACTTTGCAAGTTAAGCCAAAACACAAGCCCAGCCAAAGCCTCCACCTGCGCAAAATGTTTATTTTTAGCAGCTGCAGACTTAGGGGAGCCTGGCAATAAATATGACCTGCAGCTGCTCATCATGCCAACACTGTGTCAACAAATGGCAGGCTGGCAACGAACACATTAAACACAGCACTATCCGATTTATTCAATGCATTCCTAATCACAGGGGAGACAAATGGTGGTACATGCAGGAGACCCAGATTTAGAGGAGGCTCCTGTTCATCCATTTGAGAAAGATCTGGCTTGAACTGCCTTATTATCTTGCTGACCAGTTCCATCCATGCCCATTCATGGATTAAGTTGTTTGTTTACTACTTAGCAAACTAAGCAGGTGCTTAACAACTGGTGTTTGATCACAAATATTTCATTGGACTTCACTGTGAGCGGGGGTAAATGAAACAAAACACTTCAAAAGTGTAGATGCAACTCACATCCACAGACCTCTCTCCTCACTCCAGTCCTGGTGGGGAGGGAATTACCCTGGTGCACTGGTGGGATGCTGCATCCAGGCAGCACGTGCAGCCGAGCAGCTGCACAATGCCCAAGCTTTGCAATGCACAGCTTTCTGCTCCCAACAGCAATGCCAAAGAAGGAAGCAAGGACCAAGCACACTGGGGAACTGAGGAGCCCACAGCATTCCTCTGTGCCTTCCTTGGTCAAGCAATGGCCTGGAAAGGGACCGGGGAGGGCTCTGGTGCAGTGAGGCAAAGCAGGAGGGAGGGAACGGTGTTTCTTGGTGGGAATGTAGCAGTGACGAGCAAGGAGGGAAAAGATAGGGAGTAGGACAGTCTTTGTGCTCAGGTCCAGGGCACAGGGGTGAGGGAAGACAAAAGCCCATGGCTGTGATCCATTCAGCTTCTGTACAGCTGAGGCATCCTGAGCCCACACTAGTTTTGCCTTTCCTCAGGCCAGAGGGAGACACAAATATGTGTGGAAACAAGACCTTGGGTCAGGCCCATCTCATATGCAGGACCTTGCACTACTCTAACCCACACAGCTTTTCTGACTCAGCCCAAGCCCCAGTAGGGTTCGGAAAGCACCATTGATCCCATGGGCTGAGTCACCCAGTGCAGCACTCCCAGCAGCTCCGCTCGCTGAGAGGCTCAGGGACCGTCACCTCCTGTTCCCAGAGCAAGAGTGTGATGGAGAGGTGAAATATTTGATTTCAGGTAATGGAGAAGTTCTCAGCTGCTCTTTTTTTTTTTTCCAACATCCTTGCCAGACTATTCACAGCTAAATTTAAATGGAGAACAGTTTCACAGGTGAAACAAATACGAGGCCAGGCTGCATGTCACCTTGCTACCTTTGCTGCCTTGTGTAAGTGAGGCAGGTTTTTTAATTCTGCTGTTCTCAGTGATGATCAACGTGCAGCCCTGGCAGTGTTTGACTGGTGGGGAGGCAGCGCTCTTGGCACCTGTGTCTGGCACGGGCTTGCCCAAATGCCAAGGGGACTCACGGTCTAAGGGTTAAATGCCAGCTTTTCTCCCAGCTGAGAAAAACTTCACTGCACAGAAAGCAGGAGTGACACACAACCTTTGCATAACCCGACCCCTCTGGGCACATACCTTCAACAGACAGCTAAAAAAAATAATTTTAAAGCTCTTTATCTGATAGACAAGTTATTATTATTCCGAAAGAAGGGAAACATCAGAGACAAAATTCTGAACAGTGCTGACTTCCCACAAATCCCATTAAATGAATTTTAAAAAAAGGCCAAGACTACAATGAAACTCTTCACCCTTAATCCTGGATTTATACATGTGTTGTAATTAAATATAAATTGGATTTCAAAGCCATTTCAAATAAAAGGGCAGCTCAAGAGGCAGAATGATAGAGAGATCTATATATAAATTATACGAATACCTACTCTACTTAATGCCAACATAACATAACCACCAACAGCTCAATACCCTGTTACACAACACTGGCCAAGGTTTTGTAAATTTGGTGAAGAAATGGTACTTCAGAGGAAACATAAGAAAACAATGGTCTGGCAGGGGGAAAGCACATTCATACTACAACCATTAACTCAAGAAAGAAATTGGGAAGAGCCTTCCCTCTGAAATCCACTGTTGCGTTCTGTTTTCCAAACGCATGGTGAAGGTATTTTTGGCTCCCAGACCACAGGTCTGATTTTGGCCATCCACTGTTAGCCTGTGAAATAACTGCTATGTTCTATCATCCTTTCTTTGCAGGATTAGAGGAGGGGAAGGTGGCAAGAAGAGATGCCTCTGGCTGAACACAGGGAGGTTACTTTCAGCAAGAAGCCAGGCAGGTCTCTGGACAGAGGCCATGCAAACCTATGACCAGTCAGATTGGAAAAAGCTGGGAGTGGGCTGGGCTAATCTCAGTGCTGGCCCTCCTTCCAGCAGAGCACCCAACTGGAGCCCTCATGGGGTTCCATCCCACCTGAGATACAGGAGATGCCACATCCTCGATGGAGTTGGCAGCCTCAGACTAGAGCTTGGAAAGCCCAGGCTTAGTTTCCAGCTCTGCCACAAATTCCACATGTTACCCTGGGCAGGGAAACCTAATCCCCATGCTTCCCTTCTCTGTTACCTCTGCTCTTCCTGTTTGTCTGTCTCCTCTGATTAAATGTTGAACTCTAAAAGCAGGGGCTGTGTGTTCATATGGTGTTTCAAGCAGTGTGGCTTGATACGATTTGGCACATTCATGTGCAGTGAAATAAATCAATCAATAGTCAGGCAAGTAACATTACAGCATAGCATGGGCAGAGACATCTACTACAGGATCTACCTTTAGTTTCTTGATTTGTTTCCAAGAATCTTAAGGATAATTTTGCTTAAGTATGTAATGAAAGATTAGGGCTAAATCTGTAATAAACATGAAAATGAAGTTATGCCATGCAATGAATAGTCATTATTGTCCTCCTCCTAGTAAAAGTTTATTACACACAAAAGCATTCTGGAGGGATGAGTAGCTATTAAAATGCCTACACACCTAATTCTGGTTTCACTGCTACACAAAACAGTGGCTTCATGCAGTGGCTTCTTCCTCTGCAAGATTCCAAAAATAAATGGCAACTGTTTACNGAAACAACTGCTCCTGTTTTTTTCAGTGGAGCTTCTGTACAGCAAGAATGAACTGTGCCTGCTGCCTTTTCCAGCTGCCAGTGGCTCACCAACACCATGCCTTCCCTGCCTGCCTGCTGCCAAACCCGACCTCTTGGGTCCTTCTAAGTAACCACTGGCATTGTTTCGGTGCAAACCCTCTGCCACCCCATTGGCACAGGACACCAGTGTGGCAGGAAACTTGCTGGAAGTGACAGTGAGAAATGTTCCAGCACCGAACAGCAAAGCCATAGACTCTCTTAAACCGGCCGTTACAGCGCCTATATTTTAATTTTAATGGCGAATCTTATGGAACAGACATGTTGGAAGAGCAATAAATAATAGGTTATTGTACCCAGTCTTTCATTTTTGAATAGTTAAGGAGATTAATGTACTCATCTGCATTACTACTCTGAGCTATTCTGAAACGAAACCCCAGGCAGAGCAACTTCTCCACGGCCATGGACGTACCAAACCGTGGGCATGCTTTGCCACGTGCCTCCACAAAACGTACGGCAGCATCTTGTTTGGATTGTCTTCTCTAAATAAAAGGTAGATCAATAAATAAATTTAATTAGCACATTAGAATAGCCATTATTTGCTCTGACACGTAATGAGGGAAATGAAACAACTTCAAAAGAGATTTGTTCAATTAACACAAGACTTTATAATGGCACTAGAATAAGATCTTATCACAGATCTAAATAGCCTGGATTGCAATTTCTCTCTGACACATACTGGCATGCTCCTGACAGTCATACTATCATTAGAGGGATCTGTCTGCACTTCCATGATATCCCTAATCCCCTGTTTTGAATATTTAATAACTACAGCAAATGGAAATTAGTGCACCATACTTCAGAGATAATTCCCGTAACAAGGATGGAGGGGCTGTATTGCTGCAGCCTATTCTCCTAGCTGTTCCCACTCAAACTTCTCAGCATTTCCCTGTGGAAAAGTCAGAAGACCTGGCTTTGCTGTGAGTAGATCTGGCTCTGTCATGCAGTTATCCATAGCTGCAGACCCTGAAATGCAATTCATCAACACGGAGCAAACAGAATGCTGGATTATGCACTTCTCCTTTGTGCCTACAGCTGAATCAGCAGCTCTGCTTGGCCACGTGGTACATACAGGTACAGCATGGAGAACAACTCTAAAATTAGGGAAATTCAGCACAAAAAAGATTAATCTCTTCAGTGTATTTTTGTTATTGCATCTCTAATAGAAATTTTAAAAGGAAAAATCACAAAAGTGATTCAGAGAGACTCCACTGGGTCTCAAACCAAATCGCCGAATAATCTTTCAATGAGATCATGAACCAGTTTTACTTCAGGCAAAACTACTCAGATTTTCCTTAAAAGACAAGCAAAATTACCTACACATGATCAAGATGCTGCAAGCCTTTCTTGTTAGGATACTGGCTGAAAAGCAGTCAATAAAGACTTCTCACATCTTCAATCTGTCTTGTCTTCTTCTTTTTTTTTAAGAAAGAGAACCTTTCTTGCAAAAAGGAGGAAAAATCCCTCAAAACAGCATTTTCCCAGGTTTGCAACAAAGCATAATTCTAAAACTGTTGCTTAAAAAAAAAAAAGAAAAAAGCTTTATGGGAGTTTTCAACACCTATGACCTCATCCACAGGCAAAGGCAGAAGTCTGCAAAGACAGCAATTCTGTGCAACACACGGGTTCTTCTTCTAATGTACAAATCAAATGCCTAATGCCAATGCTCACTAGGGGTGGTTGTGTTCAGCAAAAAAAAAAACAGGCAGCTCTACTAGCTGCTACTTTTCAACATCCACAGATATCTATGAAAAAAATGGTGTAACTGTAAGAAAAACAACAGGCATCTTTCATCTTAACTTACTGTTAATTAAGCCGCTCATATAATTTATTTCTTGGTAATTTTACAAAGAACCTAAGCAACTGTGAACTCGGTTCAAAAGCGGAAAAAAAACCCCTTTCTTTGAAGGTTTCTGTGAAATTCTACTGCATGTGCATGGAAAAAATAACCTTGTCAGTACAAAATGCCTTAAAGGAATCTCCCATCAAAACCCCAGCGAGGATGTAGACTCTTGACTGAAAAGAAGAGATCAGTGCAGTCTCTGGAGACAGTATCAAAGGCAGAGACGCTAAGCAACAGCAGATTTAGCAGATCTCTCACTTCCATCTCTTCACTCCAGGACGCCAGCCACCTCAAGAGACTAGCTCACATCAAACAGAGAAAACGATCAGCTATAGGCTCGAAATTAAGCTTACACGGTTTCACAAAAGACCTGAGTGTTTCTGAGAGATAAATACACAGCTGAATTTTGAACAGGGAGCACGCCGACCGCTGCCGGCGTCCTGCTCGTCTCCGTCAGCGGCTCTGACGGGAGCCATGGCAGAGTTCCATGCATGCTGCACTGAGGATGCTCACTGCCACCGACAGACTCCCGCGTACTCAAACACCCTCGCCTTTTAGTTCTCCAGGTAAATACGCAAACCGCCAGGGTTTGACATCATTTCTATAAAGAACGGTTAAAATACAAGTTCAAGGGACTGCTGAGAAAGACCTGGATGGCTGGACAGAAGACACTACAACATTTGGGACAGTGAAGGAAGAGACGCCAAGAGATCACACAAATGCTAAAATAAGGAGCCGCAGTTTGTTCTGAGCGTGGATCATGCCATAACAGCAACTTGAAACTCATGGGGGATGCAGATTCTTGATAACATTAAAGCAAATCTCCTACTTCTAAAAGCCAGTTGACATGCCATCACTTGGCAGACATTTAAACTGAAAATCTTTACAGTTACAAATTAGTGGTTTTAAACGCTTACTCAAAATACTGCTTGTTTTAAGGCAAAATCTGCTCCGACACAACACAGGGGTATGGTGCTCCATCAGCTGAAAATCTGTTGGATTTTAGGTTTTTGTTTGGGTTTTCTTTTCTGTAGGACAAGCAGCCTTGTCCTAGCTCTAGGTCACAACCAGCACTACATATTTTCTAAGATAAAAATGCTAGCTTTCCTCTTCCATGATTGCATGATGCAGACTGATTAAACATTTGTCCTCTAAAATTGGAAACGTTATTTTACATCAGGAAATCACAGAGATTTTGATTTGTTTTGGCTTTCATTCACAGTTTGCCTCTCTGAAAAATGATACAGGAAGTACCAAAACGTACTGTACTTCCACTCTACATAAAGATAAGGTCTATCAAAAATCCCTTCACTTGTGATGGATAACCTTTGCAGGAACAAATACATAAATAGCAATAATCTGAAACTGCCTTCTATTCACATATTTAAATCTTTGCAAATTAGACATGTTTATGATGTCTGCAAGAGCATAGAATGAAAATCGCAACAGATCCCACCCCAGCCTCACTGGGAAATTCTGGGTGAGCTGCTGGAGAACTGTCCTGTGTCATGTGGCAGTGCTTGGCAATGTTTCCTCCCCCACAGGAGTACTAGCTTATCAACTGGCAGGTGGAGCAATTATCATCTGGGAGGGTGGAGAGAGAAGAGAAAAAGAAAGCAAAAAGAGGGGAAAAAAAGAAGGAGAAAGTCTATTCCTTCACAAGATTTTTAAATCTCAAAACTGTTGGCAGACCCCCATGAAGCTCCCAGCTTCTCTCCTAGTGAGAAATCCCACACAAGAAGGAATGACTTCCAAACACAACTTGAATTGCAATGTTTTTAAAATACAAGCTTCTCCATGCCTCAGTTACCCAGCCGTAACACGGAGAAAATCTTATGCCTCGCCACACTGAAGTTTTCTGAAAATAAAAACATACGTATTTAAGGCAATATGTGTATCAGACAAGATATGGTAGGATTGATTCCTTCACCAAGGTCTCAAAAATATTAGTATTATCTCAGAGAAAATTTTCAATTACATGCAATAAATACTCTCCAGCTATGACACGGTGAGTTAATTCCTAATTATTCACTGTGCTCAGAAATATTTTTTATCGCTTCTTTGATTCCTGGCTTTTCAAATATGCCTCTTTTCTCAGTCATTTCCTCCAGGCAAATATACTCCCCAGGTAAAGTGAAAACACGACATCAAATAGAAACCAAAATAGCAGGGAATGCTGGTGTACAGAGTGGTTATTGTGCTTGCTGTAATAGCCTGATGCAAGAACTGCACAAAAGTCCTGTGATAATACAAATATAAAATCCTCGCGCACACAAAGATACACGCCGAGGCATGAAATAAATGAATGCCTACTACTGAGTTACATCAAGGCTGAATTTTCCCCTGGAGTCCATGATTGATTAATTCCTGTAACTTTGGTACCTGAAAGACAGGAGATTTTTCTTGGTAGTAAAGAGCCTTATAAGATACACTTAAACGGATTATGTTGATACCTTTCATGATGTAACCCTAATGATAATTTAATTGAAAAAGGGCTTTAAGCCATAATAGCAGAGAAGACAGGATTTCCTTTTTTCACTTTGACAATTATGGGCCAGTTCAGAACTGCTCTCAAAATAAGGAAGAAGACAAATTTCCAATCAACTTAAAAGAATGTGTCAAATTCTGCATTACTTTTCCTCAAGCCAAATACAGAAATGTACTGGCATCAAAGGCCACAGATTTTTCTCATCTCTATTCCCAGATCTTTCCTCTTCCATCATGGAAATCACTCTATGTTTATCCATGTGCAAGCGTGCTCATTACTGTGCCACCTCCTACATACCACTTTTGCTATCTGCTCCTCAGAGCAAAGAACTCCCCAGTGATTGAGGAGCCAGTGGGCAAAGCTACCTGACTTTTACCTGTTGTTCTCTGTACTTTCTTCAATCTTACATCTTTTAGTGCTTCACATGCATTTTTTGAGATGCCATCAGGTTTACAAGGCTGAGAGCATCGTCCCATTCATGAGTGTATGATCATTATCGTCATCCGCATTGGTACCACCACTTCACAGACATACTGAGAGTAGAGACAGAGTCAAATAATTTTTTTATTTTTATATTATAATTTTCCTTTCCATAGCTTCCTGCTGATTAATACACTTCTTGTAGCCAGCCTGTGGGGTGCATATGAACCAGGACTCATGCTAAAACTTCATTCCCAGGGACAGTACAGCGGGACATGGTAGGAGTTTGTCCATTATCCCATCGTGTCTCCCAGGCTAGGGGAGAGATGTGGCAGCCAGCTGAAAAAGCTGATTTTCTGCCATTATTTTCAGAGGGCAGTCAGGATGAGCTAGGTATTTACAGATCAGCTAACCTGGTATTGATTTCAGGCAAAATAACATAAAAGCTGTTATAAATGCAATCAGTAAAGAATTAAGGGTTGGTAACATAACTAATGAAAATCAACAAAGTATTATGGAAAAGCAGTCTTATTGCATAAGCTTGGTATCATTACATGTATGGTTGGAAGTACTGCTGAGGAAATAACACACTTAAAACTGTCAGGCATTGGAATTAGTTTTACATGACATTCCAATTAAAAATTATCAGTGGACGTAATCAATAGAGAAGAAAATAGATTAAAAAGCTGGCTGATCTATCCTAAAAAGTAATTATAGATGGGAAGCTATCAGCAATTACAGATATTTCTGTGGCAATTTTACATGGATTTGGTCTCAATCCAGTGTTGCTCAAATTCTGTCAGTAATTGGGGGATAAAGTGAGTAATATTAACGATATCCCTGACAAAGGTTTTTGGAAAAACAGTACTAAGTAAGTGAACATCAGATCAGATCAGTTCCAGAGAGTGAGGCACAATAAGTGATAAAGGAGGCTCGTGCTCAAATAACCAGCCTCCCAGTATCATCTCATTTCCAGTTCACATATGTACAAATAAAAAATATAGGTTACCCACAAAGGGCACAGGATGCACTTGAAAAGCTGTGACTTAAAGGCATTTATGACCACCGTGGCTGACCAGTCAAATGTATAATTACCACACAAACCAGTCACAGAGAAAAACATCTCTCAGATATGGAAACCAGAGAAGGAAGTAGATACTTGAGACTGTAAATGATGCTAATAAAGAATTGATGGCACACCAAAACTTCTGGCACACACTTTTTCCAAAAATAGGTTGACCAGCTGAAAATCACTCAGAAAAGGGCAAACACAATGATCTGTCCTCTGGATACTTTGCCATGTTCTGAAAACAGGAAACAAAAAAACCCCACACACATACAGTCAACCAAATGAACAACCAAAAAAAAAAAAAAAAAGCCTGAGACCCAAGCCTAGGTCTCAATTTGTCAAGGAGAAGGAGAAATTGGAAACACCTCGCATCATCTGTAGAAAGAATCCCAGATGTGCACAGCAATAAAAACTTGAGTGGATGAACTCACAATGAAAGAAAAGGAAACACAAATAGATAAACTGTACTTCTCACCCCTTCTCCTCTAATATCAGCCTTATTATCCAGCTACACTGCATGGCCCAGAAGCTGAAAGACAGAAGGAATGAAGAGGAGGAGGCAGCAGCACTGGGAAGTACAAAGCAACGTGCACTAAGATGCGAAGCAGCTAACCAGGCATAAATGCTGATGCTACAAACAGCAGGGCATTGACAGTGTCCCTCCGATAAGCGGGAAAGCTTTCTTTCCCAGCTATTCAACAATCCTCTGCCTAAGGCATAAACATACTCTTCAGCCATAGAATTCCATCCCTATCTATAATGAAGACAAGAACTATGTATGTGCGTGCACTGACTGGTGAGGAAGCTCAGAGCAGTTTCTACCCTCAACTTGCTTTTCCAGAAAATTTATTTGTATCATTGAGCAATCATTTTGATGAAAACCCTGCAATTTATTTTGCCTTTCAAAGCAGTGACATCAGCACTCCCTAGGCAGGAAGGATCCAGAGATTCAGAAGAGTTATCACCTAGCCACAGAGACAGTCAGGTTTTGGTCACCCAGTGGGCTTGTCACACCTGATTCAACCACAAGGACCTTGGCCACCCTTTATGTTGTTGCTCAAATCCATGTCTAACCACCTCCTACCCTCAACCACCACAGTAGTAGTGCTCCCCCCTTCATTTCACAAATATTCTGAGAAACAAAATACATAGCAAAAATAATATAAAATAGTATTTAGTCATGCAAAAACAAGATAGCTCCAAAAGATATCCAAGAGGATAGATATCCTTTTCAGCCTATCACCTAAATATTAATGGGTTCCATTGACTTGCTCAGATAACTCTTCAATTTTTCTTTGTGGTCCCTTGCAGGTGTTCTACTTCTGGTTTTGTGACATGAGGGAGGAAAGGGTTAGTTAAGCCCAAGAGACTCAGAACTGGCATTACAAAGCAATAATATGAATGGGCTGGCCCAGTTTCAGCTTTTCAAACAGTCATATATTCCTAGAGACATCCTAAGGTCGTGAGCATTATATGAGCCTTCTGTTTGTTGTATGCACCCAGAACGTTTTCATATGGCAGGAATTTAATACTTGCATTTTCAGGCATTTCCACTCACTGGTGCTCCATGCATCCCTCCTGTATTTTCTCACTTTCCATTGCTGCACGTCCCTTCGTGCATATGCAGCGCTCTTCCACAGCTATGTAAAAACAAGTTATTTCATCTCTAACATACTGCTGATCTGCTTATCACCCACACTTCTGACAGGGAAATCATGGAGGCACAGAAATCAGCATAAAGACTAGCACATTAAGGGATGAAAGAGAAGCATTTAGAAAAACTTAACACAAGAAAAAGGGACAGAAAAAGACAAGGTTAGATCTAGACATGATGTGAACAGAATGAATACACCCACAGGGCATAGAGGATGCAAACAGTAGGTGGTCTTTAAAGCTCTCATCTTCATTCCCAGTAAACTAGAGGTGGCAGCCGGAGAATGCGGGAAGCCTACGGATAACCTCACCACCGTTACCTTCACTGTTAGTGTGTCCCACCACCATACTCTGGAATTCAGCTTGCACATCTGCTGGCCATTTACCACTGAACAACATGTCCTACCTTCCTCCTCCCTGAGCTCACAGCTGCGAGATCCCCATCCCTTCACGCCAGCCCTGGTGTTCATCTGACCTGGGCCATAGATACAGCAATTTAGGGATCTAAACTGGCAGAAAACGTTTCACTTTTAATCTTCCTCACATCTGTCAGCAGTTTGGTTCTCTGAACTGGCTCCCCAAGGATGAGAGGGGCACCCAAGAAAAGGAGGCCGCAGCCACCATGGTGCAGGAGGCTGGAGCAGCACCAGCACTCCCAGCAGCCACCAGCCTGGCCACGAGCAGAGCCTCAGCACGAAACTGTGCCCTTGATTAGCACGAGACCCTGTTTTCTAACAGTATCACATTCATTACCTTACAGAGCACCTTCTGAATGAGGATACGCTACATTTTTGAGTGATCAGTCAAACCCAAACAATCAATTACACCTTTTGTCAAAACTGTTTACGCTTTCACACTGTGCTGGAGTCATTAAGAACGAACACTGAGCAGGACTGGTTATTTATCCTCCTCCTCTTGCCCTGAAAGGGAATTAATCTTAAACTTTCCATTTAATGATCTCAATAAAGGCTCACTGTAAATGACAGCAGGCTGCACTGAGAAATATTTAAAAACAGAAGGGCCTCTGAATGACAGAGTTTAGCAACACACAACTGTTCTGCCACATGCACGCCAAGGGAAGCCAAACCTCTGTGGAAGGCGAGGTTAAAAATGTGCTGCGTGCCACTCCAGTGCTACAGAAAACACGCTGTAATTAGCAACCTCTAGAGATTTATTCAAGCTGAGAAAGATAAAAGTGAAAGGAGTGATTCAAAAGCAATTCTTAAAACTGCTGGCCGACCCACTTAACATTCTCTCAGCGTCTACACAGAAAATGCAATTCTTCTGTCAAAGAAAGGTAATTAATGAACCTGCCCTACCCATCCATCGCCCCTCTCAGGATGCTGGCCACCAGCATGCTCCAGCCCGCACAGCAAGGTGGGAGACAGTGCTGCAGCCCCACATGGGTGTCTGTCACATACAGCACCCTCACAGACAGGAACGATGCTTCAGCAGAGCATATCAGCCTTGTTATTAAAACGTGGTCCAGGGTGGGACACCTCCCTTGGCTTGGTCTGGCTGTGGTCTGTGGTCCTCAGCTAATCCCTCCCTCTCACTGCCCTTGTACCACCACGACCTTTCCATATGCACCAAAACCAGCAATACATTTCGTCAGAGCAGAATAAACCAGAATGTTTCAAATTCTGGTCTGGATGATTTTCATCGATATGCAGGGGGGACATGGGGTTTGGTTACATGGCAATCTCCTCCCCACTGCCATAGTTAGCAGACTTAATCTGTGATGCTTCTCTAGGTGGGGTGTTTATCTTATTTACTTCCCCTCCGGAGGAAAAAGAGAGTCTGCTTTTACATACGTTAAGAATTTTTTAATCCCATTTTAAAGCCAGTTTAATTTTTATCATTACTTTCCCATCATTCTCACTGCTCCCCTCCATGGATCGCCTTCTACCCGAGCAAAGCTGACAGTTCCCCACAGCAGCAAGCCACACTGACGGCCATCATCTCATTCATATGCACACTCAGAGCACTATAAATCTGCTCAAATATCATTCCTCCCCCGAGGCAATGTTTTTTTTCCCCAGAATATCTACATTGCTAGCTGCAGAAATTTCTCCTTCTAATTAACTTACAGGTTCCAAATATCACCAGCTGGAACCACAGCGCAAAGCCTGGGCACTGAAAAGAGAGGAACCCAGCTGAAGGATGAGGGTCTTTGCTATCCTTTCTATGATGCTTTTTTTTGTTTTCCCTTTCACTTAAGAGCCAGCAAGTTGAAAACTACTGAACCCTTTATCGACACGTGAATGGACAACGAATAACCCGTGAACTGAATGAACTGAAACTATCCACAGAACCTTTAACTGATATTTTTGTTGGCCGTGTCACATCACGTTATATTTCTGACGTGTCATGTTTATGCCTGAGTCACGGTGCAGCCTGATGGAAGAACAAAGCAGAGTGCGATGCAACAGGACACACCGGTGAGGTCAAAAACCCCGTCTGACTGCTGATTGACTGCCCACCACTAATTTGGATTTAGTTAATTCCTTCTAAAAGACAAGAACAAAGTTCAGAGAAGGTTAAAGGGCACATGCAGAGTTTAATAATCTAGTAACACAACAACCTGCCATATATGACTATGCAATAAGCTGAGGGAATTTGCCAGAAATACTTCACTCTGCAAACATTATTTACAGCAAATCTTGATTCATTACACTCTCTGTATACAGAGAGAAGGGCAGTGTTTCTTTAAAAAGAAGGCTCCAAGACATGAGCTGAGTAGTTCTAAGGTAAAAAACAAACCCTAAGCAGCAGCCAAATCAGAAAATTAAGTTTATCATGTTTTCAATTTTTGTTGACGAAAACTTTTTACTGTTGGGGCTGAATTCAGGCAGGCTGGGAAAGAAAACCTGACTTCAAACAACAGCAGGGAAACAAAGAAGTCATTTTAACCTTAAAGCCCTAAAACAATAAAGATCAACTCATTAAATAATCTCTGCCTTTCAAGTCCTGCTTTTCAATGGATAGATTTTGCTTTTATTGGATTTTCTTTATTTAATCCAGCCAACAAGGCTGATCTTCATTTTTATTTAAAACCAAAGGCAATTATCAGACAGACATGGTGCTGACCCTGAGAAGAAAGTCCCCAGACTTCAACTCTTCTGCCCATGCCTGATGTACAGGCAAAGGTTTATTCCTTCCACTGCTTCTGCATCAGCACAAAAGAGTTCTGCTGCACTGGCAGCCTCACCATCCTCCTGGAGAGAGAACTGGGACTCTGGGATCCTAAACCAGTCTCAAGCAGAAGCTTGAAAAGAACAGGTTTTCATCCCTTACAGCAGTGAGGGAGACCCTGATGTTGAGAACGGTGTGATTTGTGATGATGATCTTAACCTAGCACCAGTTCAAGAAATAAACTAGTTACTGTCTTTTAAGGCCATTCATACTTTGCCCAAATAAGGCTTCAAGAAAGTTACAACTGAAGTTCTTTTGGCTTGGAATACTGTTTTTGCTGCCTAAATAAGCCCATATAACACTTAACCAGTAAAAGAATGACACCAGCAAAGTTCTCCTTGTGTTATACCAATATGTGCATACTTTGGACTGGGACAGCAACATCGTGAATGAATGAAACAAGGTACAGCACTTTAAAAATCTCCATTTTCCTACAGTAACAGAAGGCTCAGTAGGTACTCCTGCAAAAACAGTCACGCTGTCATAGTATCTTACTGACATGGGTATGCAGAGAGAAGCACTTGGTAAAGAACTTACGGGAGCATGACAGGAAAAAAAAAGGGGTGACTGACAAATCCCAAGAAGGCCACAATCATGCTCCTCAGACCAGTTATATGGTAGTACAAGAAAGAGAAGCAAAACAAAGGGAAACCAAATTTTGCTCAACCTATTCTAGAACCATCCCTTGGTTTTGATGAAGTTTTTCTGTGACTAGGAAGTTTTTTTTAAAAAAAAACAACTTGTGTGCAGTATTTCAGCATCAAAAATATGCAATGCAGCTTCAAAAGCACACTGAAGTTCAGAATCCCTTTAGATTTCCTTGTCTTGCACCTGTTAGGTTGATGCATCCAAAAATCACTCTAGAAAACATTGGCTGTGTATAAAAGCACGTTCCAGAATTATCTAGTTTGTAGTTAATATTCCCTTTAATCCTACTACAGATTTGTCATTTGGAGTAGTGCAGTCCTTGTGTTATATTAGGTGGACCACTGGCAACTATGTTCCTCCATCTGGCAGTCCCTGGGACTGCTGCAATCCCATGGAACACCTCACAGCATCACAACTGTGATTCAAAAGCATAGAGCAAAACCACCTGACTACCTCTCCCCCTGAAGTAAATCTTGCCCTTGAGACAACTCCCATGGGAAGGACTGTTTTGCTATAGGATCTTACAGACCACAGAAAATCAGTGGGCTGGCACATGAAATGGAGGGGTTTCATTTTTGCAAGACGTGCTTTTTAAATGCATTTATCGTAGTCCATGTGACTGAAACAGGAAGATGTATCAGGGTGACACTAGAAAAATCCTTAAAATTGCAAATTTTGGCACCAAGTTTTCATAAACCCTCTCCCCATCCTGAGGAACTATATAACAGGCACTCGGGCAGCAGATTTATTGCTTCCTATTGAAGCCCTCCAGCCATCCATCTAAAGAATCAATTCCTGCTCCTTCCTAAGAGCAATGCAACCAAAGACAGCCCAAACACACCTCTTTGAAAACACAATCACAAACTCAGAGCATACAGAAGGTACCCTCACCATTAACATAGTTATGAAATTGGGAAGCTGCATCAATCTCAAGCAACATATTTTGCCTCCGTTCATGCTGTTCTGAAACAACACAAGGACTGTGAGATGATTTTCTTACTGAGTAGCACCATACTTGGAGTAATACATTACTGGTGGGACTCCCCTGATGATGTATTACACTAATGCATCATTAGGATGATGTTTCACACTGATGATATATTGCAGTGCAACATAATGAGAGCAATAGCTCACTGGGTGCATAATCCTGCCAGGAGCTGTGCGCCTGCAGCTCTCTGACTTCATTTGTAGCACAGGGTGTCCAGAAGCTTAGATGGATTAGATCCTCAGATACACACGTCTTAAAGGATGGCACGAGTCAGAAAAATGCCAGCATACAGGTGGGTGCAGTTAATTACAGCCTTCAATGTACAGTATGCTAATATCAAGATGTACTTTGGCATCGCATTTTAACACCTGTGCAAAATATCTTCTTCAAACGAAGAAGTGGCTGTAAGCAGAGCTGCTGAAGCTCCTTATTCTTATGCCTCCCTGCAGTAGCCATCATAGCAGACTCTGGGTGCTTACAGCCTTGATAAAAATACCTAGCTTACATTTTCCGTGCCACATGTCTGTTAGAAGGAGGAGGAAGGCTGGGGAAAGGGGGTGGTTACTTGTTTTTAATCAATAAATTCAGTGAAAGCAGTTCTGTTCAGCTATTTTTATGACCCAGACTAAGAAAAAAAATATGTAGTTTTGCCAACAATGAAAGATTCTGGTGACCTTTTTTCTGACCTTTTTTAACAAACAGAGTTATTTGATCTGTATGAAATTCTAAAAAGACCTTTGCAGTATGATCAGTGTCACTGACAAGAAGGCAACATTTTAAGATTTGTGAACTCTTCACCGTGAGATCATATATAATGTTCAAAAAGAGGGCAAACTGGTAAATAAACAAGGAAGGAACAAGCCAATTTGAATAATAAAATAACTTCTTCAGTCTCTCACAGAAACATTAACATTTACAATTGAACCACAACTTCATTATTTATTTAGTTTTTGCTTCAATACCTTTGGGGTTCTCGAAAAAGTCTAAATGTGCACGCAGACACACACTCACAAATATAACATGGATCCTGCATGCAATTTCCATCTTTTTGTATTTGTTTAGTTCTGCAAAATACAACAATATTTTAGACAACCAACTTATGTGCTCTGCATCTTCATCTTCAGGTTCTCCAAAATGGACAGACCAGACTCCTCTCCAGTCAACATTAGCCTCTGTGGTCACAGATTTAAAAAACATAGCTTTCGTGCCTTTCTTCTGACATCTATAATTGAGAAACCACAGGGTAACTCATGAACTGGAAAGAGTATAGACACCACAACTAGCTAAATGATGAGTTAATATCTCTTCCTTTCCCTTTTTTTAGCCCCTCATGCATAGCCTTTCAGATTGCCTGAGCTATAGGCCTCTGCCTTGTAGATGCTATCTCTAGCCAGTAGAGCAGAGGTTGGAAATACACAACAAAGAGCTGATCTTTCCAAGATCTGTCTGCACTAGAAAAAAGTAAAAAAAACCCCCAAAAACAAAACCCAAAACAAAAAACACTCAACACCCAAAACCACCCAAACAAAACCCAAACAAAACAACCCCCCTAACACCCCTCTCACTTTTAGGGGACCACTTCCGTTCTGCCCTCCAGCACATCTTGCAATAAATTAAATTCTAAGAAGATAATGCCAGCTGAGCATCACTCTGACCTACAGCAGCCTGAATCCACCTGTCAGGGTACTGCATGTTTTCCAAGCAGGGCGGTTCCCTCCCTGTTTCCCAGGGAGAGAACAAAGTCCCCATCAGAGAGAAGGGGCTGGCACAAACCCCACCTTGTAATTTGCAGCATGCTGTCCCCAAGCTTGGGGATGGCAATGAAAACTCCCCTCTTGAACAGGCTACAAGATAATAACCAAAAAAAAAAAGAAAAGACCAGAATGACTTCATGTATTTCCCCCACCAGTCGGCCATGCAAGGGCCAACCACGTCCTGGCCATAAATTCTCTGGCATGAGAGCATTATACCAAAGGAAAGGAATGCCTTTCCATCTGTGTATTTCCCCTCAGGCACTCACTTGATAATGAAACCAGTTAAGGTCTTTGGGTTCACAATGTTATTATAGTCGGATAATATTTTGTTTGCAGCCGAGCCTGAAGAACTCCTAAGTAGTGCAGTACAGGCACCATACACCTGTTAAGTCACAGCGTTCCTTCTCTAAGTGGACAAATCTGTTTTAGCCATCTCCTGAGAATTTCCCCTCACAGTTAATTACAAAGCGATGACTGTACTCATTTCCTGATCTTAGAGGGAATCTGTAACAAATGTCTGCCACGGGTGAAGGCTGTTCCCTCTGTCCCTCAGAAACACCAGCAATCCTTCTAGCAGCCCTGGCTGCTCTCCTTCAACCTTTTCCCCCAGTCGTCTCAGACCTTCTGCTGCAGCACAAACACTGCACAGAAAATAATAAACTTTCACTAGGAAAGAAACTACACGGGCTGACTGAGACTAACATTTTCTAAAATAATTGAACAATCCACCTCCTGAACACAAAAACACTGGCACAGGCATCCAGACCAAGGTCATTCTGCAAAGACCTACAGTGAACATTGAGATGGACAGACCCAACCCTGTCAGTGATGTTCATGCAGAGAGCCACCCAGCAAGGCAGCAGGATTTTACTCACTTCCTACATAGGCATACATGCCTACAGAGATGAACACCTGATTCCCAGCAATTTGGGGAGCAATTTTGTTTAAAGTGATTAACAGGCTCACAAAAAAATTTGCCCCTTGTTGGATCTGAAACCTATTGGAGCCACTTTCACCCTGTGACATCTATTCTAGTATACAGTTTTGGTCCAAAGTATTGTTGTGTCTTGTAGAATACAAGATATTCTGAAACTAGGTCAGGCACGATAAGCATTCTGGGGAAAAAAATAAGGGAAAAGTAGTCCATCCTATGAAGAAGTGATACTTCATTGTGACAGCAACCTTTCTTCATGCTCCTCCTAGCAGGCTGATGTCTGATCCTGGGCACCAATCCTTGGAAATAGGTCTCCCTGACCTTAGAGACATACGTTAGGTCAATGGTTCCCAACTTTCCGGACCGATAGCCAATTGAAAAGAATCAGCATTTTTTGCAAATCGTCACACACGCTTACCATCAACCTTGCAATTGGAAGCTCAAAGGTGATGTGACTCAGTAGCATGGCTCCAACGCCTTCCTTATGACCCTTGTGGGATGACCAGTGCTCAGCAGACACAGGAGAAGAGCACCCCTTGGCTGGAGTCATCTCAGAGAAACTTAGAAATTGAATTTGTTCACTGGCTCCCACGTTTTCACAAGTTGTTTCACACCATATCCCAGGAGCCAGCTCCCATGTCATCATGCAGGCATGAGCCCTGTCACATACTGTGCTCCCCCTTTTCTTGGATGCCAAGAACCAGCCTAAACTTCTAAGAAACCACTTCTGGATCCCTCTCACTGCAAATACAACATCTCACTGAAGATGCCACCCTTCCACTTTGAGGATAAATACAAAGCAATTCCTTCATCAAGGAAGGAGGGAGCAGAAACATTTTCTGTAATTAAATGTATGGAATTAAAAGCACAGAAGAACACAAGCACCACATAAATCAATTAAATAAAACCAGACACAATCAGACAACTTGCAGGGATAAAAAAGTAAAGAAAAAGATTAGAGGAAGAGCTCCTGGGTGATGGGCAGATGGACTGTGACTTGCAGCTCAGGTAAGGAAAGGGACTTAGGGCATTGGATTCCTTCTGTGATGCAGCTCCACTTTGCCAGCCTCGAACAACAGATCTGACCACAAAACTACTCTTTTCCTCCAAAGAGAAGAAATCTGCTAGACCCAAAATGTACTCAGTACTTCTGATGAGAAAGGAGAGGCACCAGCTCCAGACAGTCCTTGCAGCTGTAGGAGAGCATCTTTAACAATTTTAGTAACATTCTCTGAAACACTTTTTTATTTTGCCCCACAAAAGAGACAAAGTTTACCAAACAGGGCCACATATTCCTTATCACTTCATTGCTTTCTTACTGGAACTATAACTGTGGAGTCTTCTGAGCAGTCAAAGAAGTTTCATGGGTGCAGAACTGATTAATCAACGGATTACCAAACAACATCTCAGGGGAAAAAAAAATGCACATATCTCACTTTTGGTTTAGCGTTAATGCTCTTCCTTTGCACACTTCATTAGGTTTTTAAATTCCGGGGTGTCCATTGTTTAGAATTCTCAGCACTATTAGAAATCTCTGGCACACATGCAGAGTGCTTCAGAACGATGACAGAGGTTTGGCAGAAACCCCATTTGAACTGCCCACGTCAGTGACTCTCCATATCCTTGCACTAGTGTTGGACTGCCTCAGTTAGGCTTCGCTTTGGCTATGGAAGGTTCCAGCTTCATCTTGGACAACAAGGTAAAAAATTCTTTGGTTATTAGAAGAAGAGAAGTGGGGAATATATCTGAAACAATACTTTGGTACTCGTGGAATAAAACTGGGCCTTTTCTGTGACTTGTGCTATATGCTTTAATTCACTTTCCCAAGTAATTTATAATGATTCTCATCTTTTACTACAAGCAAATACCATTACCTATTTAAAAATCAAAGCTATTGCAACATGTTTTCATCGAGTTTGTGTGAGTAATTACATATTAAAATGGCAAACATCCCTTTCAATAACACCCTGGCAGAGTTCACTACTTCTGCAAGTAATAAAAGTGAAAGAGAGCAAACTGTGCTTCAAGATATTTGGCTGCTGCACCATGAGGCAGCTGATGCATTCCAAATGTCTGTCAGGTCACTTTGCAACACCAACCGCTGCTAATCAATAGTGAAATCTTTCTCTCTCTGGCTTAAATATATTTCTGGTTTCGTTAAACAGAAGAAAATTGCAAATTAGTTGGACTCTGCCACACCATGCAGCTTGGAGAAACACGCTGTCATCCTGACTGGGTAAGAGTTAAGATGATGCGGTTAAATTACAAAACTTAATCGACTGTCAACCACGCACACAGGTTTTGTGAAATGCTCTGCAGTATCTCATTGCTGGTCTTCGCAAGAGGCAGGTCAGTCGCCACAGGCTGGCTTGTTTCTAAGCATCCAAGCATTTTTTTTAAAGCCCCAAACTCAGCTTTCCCTTCCTAGGATGCAAGCCTTTCTTAGCCTCCTTCACTTGGCCCAGAAGTCATGTCCTTTTCTCTTACTCTTCATATATCTTCCTTTTCTTGATTCCAAGCTACTTGGAACAGAGATCATATCCGTCTTTGTTTGAAGACTCTATAGCAGTCTGCATGTTGCAATGGTACCATAAATAAAAAGTAATAAAAACGTTAGGAAAGTCTTTAGAAAAGTCCACATTATTTTTACTATTACTCATGCTGTCGCTATTTAAGAAACAATGCCAGGAAGATCTAGGACTTGAAGGGGACTTATAACAATTTTTGTAAGAATACACTATTGAAACTATGATGTTACTGACAGCAAAGTGTTTTGCAAGGTGTACAGGTTCTCCTGCTGCTTTTTTGAGTGTTTCTAACAGATGTTCAATTTCAAGTGGTCTGCAGATACCAATAGGCTGATGGTTCTGCAGGAATCGGAGCAGCAGATGTGCCCTGCATTATGTTTTGCTATTCCCTTTATGAATCAACATGTCACCCTGTGGGTTTATAGCCAGTTAACTTTGTAATGACATCACTATTTCTGTACTTTTAACGATTCTCGCAGGATTTAATTTCTCAAATAACAGAACTCTTGATCCTGGAATTGCTATGCAAAAGTAATATATAATAAACAGATTTCTTTACACGATACAGTTCCACTTCCCACCAAATGCCTTTGCTGATAGCTTTTAGGTAGTGCTAGTATGCACGTGGATTCTTCCAAAGACCACAGATTTACAACGTGGCCTTGTTTCAGGGCTCTAGACAAACGTCTGTGCATCTCTCTACAGGATCATTACCCTCAAACAAGCATCGCTCAGCGGCTGGAAGGAATGAGGGTAAGAAGGGAATAAGGATAGAAAGAATGGGGATTTCCTTTGGCTCTGCTGTAGAAGGGCAGGTATTGCCCCTGTCAGATGCTGTGTTCCACAGTGGCCACGGCACCCAAGTGAAATCAGAGTGCACAGGAAATTGCGTTGCATTTTCCACTGACAGGGACCTGATTGTGAGGACAGCACTCCAGCTTTTGGCTTGGGTGCTTTCAATCCTAAAAGGGAGCCAAGTTTTTTCTTCCTCAAATACAGTTGCAGAGGTTGTTAGAGCCCAGAGGTTTTTGGGCAGAACCTCTGGTAACAGCTGCAGGCTGCACAGAGCAGCCATAGGACACCACCTTTCTTCCCTGGAGTATTCAGTCCTGGTAAAGAATGTCTTCTTATTTTTAAATACAGAGAGGAAAAAGTGATGCTATTACAGCTGTATTTAAAGGACTTTTGGCATTTCCTTCATTGAAACTAACTTTTAGGTATTTAAAAAAATTGACTGGAAAAAACATCATGGGTTGTAAAAGGTTCTAGTTAGGTATGTTGTGTTATGAAGCCTTAAAATGCACCTGAGAACTTTTAACGTTGAGAAATGAGAAGTGCATAAGCATACATTTTGCCCCCCCATGTTATCTCAGAAATTATATTCCCCACCTTACTGCAAATATCAAAATACATCTTTAGTAAAAGCCAGCTTTTGAAAAGCATCTTAGGTCTTAAATTTAAGGAGTGAGTGCTATCTGCTCTTACTGATCTAGCTGAGAGATCAAGGCCTTAATTTCTAAGAATCAACTACATAATTTTTGCACACAAACAGGAAAAAATGATCTCCAGTTGTGACCAGGAAGAGTCTTCACAGCACTCGCAGGAGCTGTGCAGTCATGCTGGGGTCTGAAGCCACACCTAGAAAGGATGAGGAAATCCATCCTAAAAGGATGAGGTAAGTATTTTTCTGAGTTTTTTCACAGTATTCCTGGGGATTTTTCTGCCCATCTTACTTTCTTGCAGTTCACCTTTCTTTAAAAAAGTTAAAGCCTTAGTGCAAGTCTCAGATTGAAACATATGAAGTTCAGGAAAGCTAATGCTGAGGTTAAATCAAATTTCACTGGCCTTCAGCACTGAAAATAGCAAAGACAAAGCTCTACCTGGAGGTCCACACCTATTAAGAGCATGAATTACCTGACTTCCATCTTAACTGAAGCTGTAAGCAAGTGTGTTGTCTAGTGGCACACCAAGCCCATGGATATCTCAGAGTACTCCAAAAGCAGAAGTGCATTCCCCAGAGACATGGCACATCACAAGCCTCCAGACCCACCTCTCCTCTTCTGCTCTAGCCTCCCAAGAAATGCTGAACCAAACTCTTACATCACCTGAACTCATCATTTCTAACCCAGATGCTCCCAGCAGTCAGTCATGACTTTCAGCCCCTCTCCCAAACACCTTGAACCATGGGATGAAAACCATGCTCAAAAACCTTTTGCTCCTCTGGCATAACTGAAGTACTTATGCCTGTGAAGTTTGTTTTTGGAGGCACCGAAACATCCTTGAGGGCTTTCCTGAGAAGTAAGGACCAGCATAAAACTGCAGAGCGATGTATTGCCTTTGTCCAGCCTTCCCCAATACACAGGGACTTCCAGGGCCTCTCCAGCACTTCCTCTCCTTCAAAACCTGAACTCCTGGCCAAAACACACACCTTGCTACCAACACATTTTCCCTGACTCAGACCATGAAGAGTCAAACACACAGGGAAGATGCTGGTCATGTTGCTCACTGCCCAGCCTCAGAGTACTCAGATACAGCAATCGGGAGCTCAGCAGCCAAACTCTGGTGAGACCCACTATATTTAGGGCATGACTACTTTCTAAAAATGCATTATCTAGACAAAACAGTTGAGTATCTTAGGGATGCAGGTTCTGGTTTTCCGAATATTTCTGATATTTACTCTGACATTTCCTCTGAGTGCGCGTGGTGTTTTGAAAGGAAAAGAGTTTTCTGTTGCTTAAGGCCAGTCCTTCCTGTTTGTTAGTTTATACCAAACCTAAGTTTTGACATGAATAAAATTGTTGCTTTAAGTCTGATTTCAAACATGTGGTAAAGGCAAATCTAACAATTTTATGAGATATAGTTACTTTTGTAGAGGGTGAGTCTGCCCTGGGGAGTTTTCCCTGACTAGATTTATCACAAGTTTTTTGAACCAGATAATTTTGTTTGATAGCACATCTGGCAGCATCATAAAATCCTGACGTCCCAAGCTATTACACAGGAATTACTTTTGTAAATCATTTATGAATATTACTGATGTAGGCCTATTCTGGGCAGTAAGAAAGGAAACGGAGCGCTGAAGGACAAAGGAAGGGAAAAAGGATTCCCTGCCCTTTCGGGGCTCATCAGATAGGGTGGATATTTATCATTTTAAATGGGAAACATGTTGTCATTGATACAGCTGAAAAGTCCACATAACACAATTTGTTCCCCATATTCCCTAAATAGGCAAAAGGGGAAGATATTCTACCAGAGGAAAACCATAAATTGTTCTCTCCTGAAGAAAATCTGTCCCTGTCCGAACCTTAAATAAGACTTCCCAATTAAACACTACATATTGCTAAAATCATAGTAAACACAAGCTAACAACTCAAGTAGACTAAAGGAGGAGAGTCTTACCAAGGCCAGCACTAAAACAAAATAAAAAGCCCATTTTAGCTCACAAATAAAAAAAGGTATTTACAAAATCTTCCCCCCCCAATCCACACAGTGACCTACCTTTTGAACGTGACGACGAGACTGAACGGAAACTCTCCACATAGTTAAAATGACATGATTAGCTGCTAAACATACCCCTTCAGACACCACGCTGGCAAATCAAAAGCTTATGTTCACTTTTAGTATCATGAACTGTCACACTACTAGCATTTCAGAAGATTGCACCTATCAATTTGGATTGGAAAGACATCAGACATTGAAATAACTTTGGGTGCTGCCACCCGGCCAAACCCAAAGCCTGGCATTACATTCCCTTTGAACATATAGTGGGTGCTTCATGTGCAATGGATGAACTGACACCAAACGCCACCGGGTGGAGGGGCTACAGAGGAGTCACCCTGAATGAGCCAACAAGGGGGGCTAGAACAAGCCCTTCACTCTTCATTCCTGACATCCCCAGTACTGGGAGCTACTGGGTGTTATTTTTGTTGAGCCAGAGCAGAGGAAAAGGTCATTTGCAACGTTCTGCGGAAACATATTTGCAGCCTTAGGTAAGAAGGCATTTTGTTGGGGAATTTCCTTGCTTTGAGGCCCATAAGGAGGGAAGGAGCAATTCTCTGACAGCTCCTATTTGGCTTCCAAACGCTAGGCTCCTCCAACTATGGCATGTCTATGAGGGATGCACAGAGCCATTGGGGAGCACTTGCCAGTATTGCACCACATGCTTTCCCTGCCAGAGCAGAAAATTTCTAAATTTGGCTTCCTCCCAGGAAGCAAATTCCTGTCCATACACACCCAGACTGATTTCTCACAGATGAGCGTGCTGCCCACTAAAATCTGTAGTGGACTGCATCCACAGGGTGCTGAGGACCCACCCCGGCAGGGCAGTGGTGTGGCAGGAGTTGACAGCTGCACCGAGTAGAGAGGAGCTCCTGGTTTATTTGAAAGTGGCAATACTGCAAAAGAAGCTCTAACATGAAAAAGCCAGTTTAAATTTTTGGTAGTTTCAGATCCACTAGATTCTGAAAATGACAATGTCACATAGTTTTAATAATCGAAGCATGGATGGTTTCAAGCTGCACAAAGAGCTCCACCAGGAAAAAATCTACAACATGACAAAAAGGAAGAACTGAAAAGATATGGTTGTTTCCAGGGTCACAAATGGTATCTGCAGAGTATCATCTGGACATTGCTCTTCAGATTTGCCAGCATGAGGCAACACTGGCTGTGGCTAAGAAATCAGAGATTCATGTTCTGTTTATCCCCCTCTTTCTGAATGCAAACACATGTTCTGTCTTTCCAATAAAGATGGACAACACGTGCACTGAGTAGGTACATTGAAAGTCATCTGCTAATTGCAGATACATGTAAATGACCACACAGCAAGCTTTCCCAGGGAGACAAGACTGGAAAAAGAGAGACAGCAACACTAAGATTAAGAGGCATGAAAAAAATTCAAACAACATAATCAAGCAAGCTTGATTCATGTATTTTTTCCTAATTCAATATAAATATTGTAATACTATTTTAGACAATTCCAGAGAGCAAAAGAGTTATGAGGGTTTTTTTTTTCAGTCCATTACAGAGAGCACTTGCCTCAGTAACTATGCCAATGGAAGAAAATCCATCATGTACTAACCATACTCCAATTTCCAATAGGAATATTCCCCATTTTGTGAAGTAAAGTGAGATGTGGGAGTCCTTGACCTTCTGAGTAATTAAGGGAAACAGAGACATTCTTGTTTTTATTAGAGACACACTAAACTATTTGAAAATAATTTGAATAGCTGGAGAATTAGTGTATTTGCCTGCTCATGAGTAGTGCAGATAGTTTAGAGTTCTCTTGGGGGCAACACATCGTAATGAATATCTGCTATTCATATTTAATGCAATCTGCCAAAGAGTGCTTTTGGGAGGACTTTCTGTGTCAATATAATGATTAACAACAGGACTGGAAAAGTAAATGAATTCCTGCAATGGGTGGGGCTGGCAAAAATATCCTTCAGTACTATACCAGTTACACTGGATTTAACTACTTTTTTAATGATACCAATGGAAAATCCATTTCCCAGGGAGGAGGGGGAAAAAAAGCAAGCAATCTTTAAGATGAAGTTCAAGTAGTAAATAATTGCATTAATGGAAAGAAAAACAATTCCAGCAGAAAACAATACCCAAAACAACAATCTGCCTGTCCTGAGCATGTCTGAAACGCCTGATATGTAATACTGACTACTAAATAAAATAATTAGTATTTACACAGCACAACCCAGAAAAAATGTTGTAGGTACTTCTTTGTCTACCTCTTCGAGTTCCTCAGATGATCTTACTTTCCATACATTTTCTCATATTTCGAAGACTTACATAAAACAGAACATAATGTCCTTTATTCTTTATAATACTCTTTTAAAACACCCCAGACAGAAAAGAATGGAAAATCTTGGCTAAAATACAATGAGTGACCTTAATACGGAATTTTCTCCTTGGCATCCCAACAGTCCTCTAAATAACACATTCAGATTACTTTTTTCCAAGCTATCTAGATGATGAAGCAACTTTACTAAGTTTATATGAATTCCAAGGCATTCTTGTATCAGAATGACTGCTCTTCAATGTCCCCTTACCAAGCTACTCCTATTCCTCCCTTGCAATAAATGGAAGGGAGGACATCAAGGATTCAAAGGCTCATGTTGGCAGTCTGAGGACCAAAATGTGGGGCAGGGCCCAGAGGCAGAATATGGGGTTGCTCCCAGCAAATGCCATGGGCTACACAAATCACCTCGTTCAAGCAGATCCTCAATCCAAGCAGAAAGGGAACAATTGCCAAACAAAGTGTTTTATTGTTTAGTGGCTCCCACTGTGGTTATTGTCCAGACCCTTTTTTAATTTGATCTAGGATACACTCAGGGATTCCTTTCATCACAGCATTAGCTCAGATTAAGCATCTTCCTCCGGCTCACACCAACTGGCTTTGTTATGTAGTGGTATCTACCCACGTTAAACTAATTCTGTAAATCTCATTCTGGTGAAGTAATGTTACAGGAACCAGCCTTGCAAAGATACTCTACAAACAACCAGCAGGGCTTCATCTTCCCCATGCTGAGATTTGCTTGTGAAACTGCAACATCGTTGTGCGCCTTGCAGTTCCATCAGCCATAACATACAGGCAGCACTTTCCTCACCAGTTTCCAACTCCCTGGATATACTACAGCAATCTGTGTGGCTTTTACATACCTTCCTCCTCAAATTTCAGGTGGTGATTCACTTTGTTAGGGGTGTTTCTTGTAGTCTACGGGTTTTCTAAGACTGATTTTTATAACTAGTCTTTTTCTATAAATTAGAAGGCACCGTTACAGCCACAACAGATGTTTCATAAAGAAGGCAAACTCTTCTAAAGCTGGTATCCTCATGTGGTGACAGTTGCCTCACTGATGGCTGACAGCAGCATTAGGTCTCATGATGGCCAGATGGGTCCTGGCCTTTCTTTCAGGGCTGATGGAAAGCAATGTCACTCAGATATCAGAACTGCCTGTGTGACTGCTACTCACCTGAACCTAAGGTGTTTTTACTTTAATAGAATGTAAGGTAACAATATTTTCCCATATTTATTTATTCCTTCCCCAAATATTTCACAAATGTTCCCTTATTTTCCTATTGCAAACATGTCTCTGCAGGACTTTTGCCCATTTCCCATAGCTGCTTCCAGTCTGGCAAAGAACTGAACCCTCTTGGACTATGACAGGCTGGTACATGACCCAAAAAAGCACAAGAATACCCCCAGTTTTGCCTTCTCTCACCATTTCTAAATGAGCTGAGCAGTAATCTCCCGAAACCATCCCTGCTGTGTAGAAGAAATTCCTCATTCATTAATGTGGCCAGGGAAGCCTGCACGCCACCTGATCTCAGGAGTGGAGATGTCTGCTCTGTGCTCCACGGGGTGATACAGCTGTGGGTAAATCAATCGGACTCCACAAAAGTAACGATCTCCTTGACCGTGCTCTCGTTCGGTGCTAATGCATCGTTCACATACCCATAAAAGTGGGGTTTTTTCATCTTCTGACCTCTCTAGCACTGCGACCAGACCTCCAATTATTAAGTATTTTGCACTATGTATCTCAGTATAAAAACAGAAGCCGAGTCACAGGTCACAGCATTATTAACATCAATGAAACTAAATCACTCCATCCTGAGCGTTTATGGTAAGCCCCTTGTGCTCACACAATTCATGTGTCTAAGATGTACTGTTGTCTGTTTAATGGGACTGGAGATTCCTACCCCAACTGTAGATTAAGATAACTTAATGCAACTTGATACAAGGTTATTCTGCCATCATTAAAAGTCTAAAACTAAGACCAAAATAAAACAAGACACTAATAAGAAAGCTCAAATGGTGCTAACTTTGAACAAAAGCTGTAGAATGGGATTGCTTTAAAAAGATTAAAGAGATCTTTATAACATTCCTGTTATGTACAATCATTTCTATTGGATTTTCCATGAATGAAAAGAATCTGGAAGATACACAGTACAATAGTTTTCAGCATGTAAAGAGCACTGGTTTGGCCAAACTTTAATTTCTTCAGGTTTTTGCAAGAGAGTTCTATATTATTCCACCACACAATATAAATTCTAACTTTAATAGAGACCATCAATCATACTGACTTTGGCCTATGGGTGGCTTCACTGGGAGCACAAACAAATAAACAAACAAAATCTACAACAAAGAACAGAACCCTGAAATACAACCCAGAGCTCAACCTGCGTGCTTCCAAGAACTTGTCTCTATAAATCCAGTGATAGAAACCTCAAGCTCCAGAATCAGAAGTCTTCAGACAGAGTGTTGACACTACAGGTATGAAAACAAAGTAGTACAAACCAGAAGAGTCATCCTGCAGTGGACTATGTCTTCAAAGAAATTCTCATTCAAGTCATCCTTCTTCCTATCTTGCCAATTTCAGCTGGTATTTGTAAATACTATTGCCCTGAGCTATGCACAACAGCTGACACGCTTTTGTGCTCAGTCACAGAGAGCCAGTGCTGCAAAGCACCTCAACAAAAATACTGACCTGAAAATGCTGGGACCAGGGCATAAAGACACAAACCCCAAGATTCAGAAGTAGCCACTTATTTTGCATATTAACAGAAATTCATGCTAAGCACTACTTTTCTGAGAAGCTGAGCACTGACTGGCTTATTAATCATTAATAATGCATCAGCCACACAGTCTTAATTCCACAGGAATAATTCATAGAAAAGAAAAATTCTGCATTGCTGATCATATAATTTTGGTATTTACCAATGTATGCCTCAGAAAACATTCCCATTTACTAATAAAACTGTTTTTTCAACAGGTGAGTATTCCTGAAGTAGTGCAGGATAAATTCAGGATGGTAACCAGATAATCAACCAGGATAATTTCTGACAGGATTGGAAAATTGAAGTTACTTGTAGTCCTTCTGGCTGTTTTGTTTTTCATCTCCAATAAAGATAAACACCCTGCAATAGAACAGGGCAAATAAAAATCTGATCCAACTATACTTCTTTTATACTTCTTCACATGTGTGACTGGATGAAAACTGCCCATACAAATGGCAAAAAAAAAAAACCAAAACAAAAAACCTCCAAATTGATTTCAAGACTGCCCAGCGTTCCAGTATGTGTATGTGATATGTGAAGCCAAAATAAGTATCAAGCAGCACACAACCTACAACTTTTACTCTTCAGAAGTATTGTCTTCACTGTGATTTCCCATTTATGTTCAGAGCTGAAACTTTGTGAGATTTCTGCTGAAAGATGTATCAGGGACACTGCTATAACAAGTCTCCTTTTCCTTTAGTAGAAAGTGCATTGTTCCACACATGTGCTGTTTAGTCAAGACTTCTCATATCCAACAATCACAGTAATGTATCTAGACAAGCACATTCAACAACAAACTGATCTGCAAAGCTGTATGCATCTGGGTTTCCTGGGTGATAAATACATCAGTCACCCACTGCAAAGACCTCCAGAGATGTATCTTGTCTAAGTGATCCTACTTAGAAAGTTTATACTTGGGACAGCTTTGTTTGGAGCCACTTAAATATATATAAAATGTGCAGAAAGCACACTTGTCATAAGGCAGTGAAAAAGCCTTGCCCAGCTAATACACTCAGCAGTGCTACATATAGAACTGTCCTGGTTTTGGCTGGGAGAGTTAATTTTCTTCCTAGAAGCAGGTAGAGTGCTGTGGTTTTGGGATTAAGAATGAGAATAATGTTGACAGAAACAACTAAAGCATCACTGTGTTAAGTAGTGTTTACTGTATGTCAAGGGCTTTTCAGTTTTCCATGCTCTGCCAGTGAGGAGGTGCACAAGGAGCTGGAAGAGAGCACAGACTGGACAGCTGACTCCAACTGGCCTGAGGGATATTCCATGAGGTAAAATGCCATCCCCAGTATATAAAGTGTGGGGAGTTGGCCAGGAGCTGCTGATGGCTGTTCGTGGACTGGCTGGGCATCTGTCAGCAACTGCAGTGAGCATCTCTTGTCTCTCCTGGGTTTTACTTCTCTCTCTCTTTTTGTTGCCTCCCTTTTGATTACAACTATTCTTTTAAACTATATTTTATTTCAATTATTAACTTCTTGTTATCTCAAACCATGGGTTTTACCTTTTTTTCCCCCGATACTCTTCCTCATCCCACTGTGGGGGAAAGGGGATGTGAGTGAGCAGCTGTGCAAATGTTGGTTGCTATCTGGGGTTAAACCACAACAGAAACTCAACCACAGGCTCAAGGGCTCATTCTGCAGCCACAGGCAGCTCACAGCTAGTCCACTGGGCTGCTCTTCAGAAGCTGCACATGAAGAAAGCAGTTACTCATGGAAGAAAACTAAAGCAGTATTAATAACTGTGCAACTTAAGAGAATTCTGTAGTGAGGAATCATCACCATTCATGAATACAAAAAGGTCAGTTTTTCTTTAAAAGCAACATGGCATTCTGCAACTAATATAATAACTCAGGATATACCAAAATAGAGGTTTTGTCACTCTTGGTTTCTATAGCTTTGGTGTGCGATACAGTTGCCTGTTAATTTTTATAAAAACAAGAGGAAGTGAAAATGGTATTTCAAAACAAATGCATGTTCTTTGCCCAAGTAAAATACATCACAGACGAACAACTGCAATTACTCTTGATATAATTTCAGAATGAACACCATGAGTCTTTATTAGAGGAGAGCTGTTCAATAAAAGGTATTAATACTAAGCACTTACTTGCAGGTGATGGGGTGCTGCATCCACTCGTTGGTGGGTGACTCTGGAGTCCATGGAGGGAAGGTAGTGACAGTCCACCAATGACTGGAGGAAAAAGTAAGGGATATGGTGCTGCTGGATAGTGAGTCATATGTCCATTCACGGCCGGTACCGGACATGCGCGGCTACTGGTTGTCATGTTAACACCTCACAGTGGACAAATATTATGTTGCATCACTCCAGGCCAGACAATTAGACACCTCAAATTGTGAATGACGAGGGTTGTCAAGCCTGAAGGTACAGCTTGAGCTGGACTCTGTGATCACGAAAAGGTAATTGACTAGATCAGGTCCATTCTATATTTCATCACTGCTTCCTACTGTTCTCTCTTCTAGGACATTCTTGCTCTCCAGAGTGTGGGTAGAAAGTCTTCTTACTCTGGTATCAGGGTGCAGTGGAGTTGCTTATGCAAATGTTTCTCTGGAAGCACAGTTGCTCTCTACAGATGTGTACTGACAAAGTCTGGGGGAAGAAAACAATACATTGATTATAATATACGTATCTTTAAAATATACACATAGAAAAACCTTTTTTCCCATTGTTACTTTTGTTAAGTTACAGTTTATTTATCAGTATCCCATGAAATCAGCTTGATATTTACCTAGGGGTAAAACTCTCACCCTATTACTGAAGCTAACAGCAGAACACCCATTAAGTTGAATTCCCTGCACAATCTGCTACACCAAAAGCTATTTCTGGGGTGACATAGTCTGGTTGTGAAAACTGCCAGATTTAAAACCAACATATCAGTAATTACCTGAAACACTGATGCTGGGGGAGGAAAAAAAATACCAACTTCTAAAAAATTTCTGTGTATATAAAAGCTTTCAGTGTCCCCCTAAAAGCTACAGAACAAATGGCACTGAGGAGGTTCTCAACTTCCCTCATTGCCATGGCTCAGGCAGGGCACTGAGGCATGCGTCTGAGGGCAATTTTGGGTTGGGCTGTTAGAGCAGTAATTGGTTCAACAATGACTCTTTTCACAGGGAATAGTTAAGTTTATCTCATTATCACTTAGGAGGCACCTTACTGATTGTTCTCTCTTTTTTTGTTTTTTTCTGAAGGGTAGGGGGAGCAGCCCAAATAAACAAGCACCTGTTATTTCATAATCTGGGTGAGTGAGTGACATGACTCAATACACTGCAATACCCTGCTCCTGTGCTGTGCTAGGGAACTTGCTTGCTCTCGTGACCACCACCTTCAAAGTCATCCAGAGCTACACAAACCTTCCTCAGTGCTTCACCCAAATGGCTGCCACCTTTTGAGGGGTCCTCATTTTTTCAGGCTCTGTACTGAAAGCCTCAGGCTGACAACAGGACACGTCTTGTGATGTTCTCACCCACGAAATCTGCTCCTGCCATAGCAGTTCAAGTGTACGTACAGCAAATGGCTGGTGGTCTCTGAACCAACCTGCTGGTGCAACACCAGTACGTGCTACTGGTGTCTTGAGAGACACTGTACTGGGAAGGCTGCAGCCACTCCGTATTGCAAACACTGCTCCTGTAGGTACTCATGCAGTGCTCCAAGCAACAGCCAGTGAGTGCTGGAGCTGACTCCTGAGCATCACCCTGCACCAAGGGTTTACTCATCTCCTCCAACACATGCTGTAGAAGGAAGAGAGTAGCAGCCTCAGAGCAAACACAGCCACCCGAAAGTAAGGCAGTCCATGGCTGCCTAAAGCTTTGTTTCCTGAGACAATGTACTGCACTCTTGCATCTGCCACAGTCAGTGATCAGTAACCACATCCACTGCTATACAGCACTTTTAGCTGTAATTCTTTGAAATTATAGCCTGAAACCAAAGGCAAGAAGATTTTTGGGTGAGAAAATAAAGAAGTGGTGAAATGATGTGTCAAGGTCACAAAGCAAAACTGATGCCAGAGGAGGAAAACTGCGACAACGCAACACTGACTATCACTACTGCTACTCAGTGCACCAGTTGTCGGTAAGAATTCAAATGAGCAAGGAGAAAAAAGAAAAAACCCAACTCGGATGCATATGTTTGCCTGTCAGAGAGCAGCGGAGTGTTTCTGCTCTGTGTGGAATACCAGCAAAGGTTACCAGCTGTGCATGTTTTCAGACAGCAGCTTCTGCCGAGTGCAGCCTGCTTGGGGATAACTGAAATGTAGCTTGTAAGTATTTAATAACTGTGTAAATTATGCACAAAATGCCTTTAATGGTAATGGAGGCAAACGTATGCAGAGATGAGGCTGTAAGATGGGGACATAGCAAGCTAAGGCACAGCTGCTGGCCAAGCTGAGCTCAAGGACCACATGCCTGGAGACCAGCAAAGCCAGGCAGATCTTTGGAGGGAGCCCCAGCCGCTAAAATTCATCGACTCACTAACAACAAAAAATGAGATGAACCATTGCTGGTGCCTGTTTTACCTAGCTAAGGCTTTACGAAGCTTAAGAGACAAGGAAAGTCAAATATCAAAGGAACACACGGAGTTTTATAAAGCAATTCCACAAAAGCCGGCAAAAATACCACACTTCTAAGTGTTTGCAAAAAAAAGAACAGGAGAGGGATGCTGATGAATACCAGCCCTAAAAATGTGTGCATTAAATTAAACCCAGAACAAGGTCATCTGTTTTTAAATGATGTAGGGCTTTGGAAACAAAATTCATCTTGTAAAACTATCTAATACCTTCAATTATATTCCTATTAGCCAGAAAAATGCAGAGCTCATCACAACTTAAAAACATTTCCAGAACCACATCAGATATATTTGCATATTTAAGTGAAAAGTATTCAGAAAAAAAGCAACTCCTTCAGGACAGGGGGGGAAAAGGCACTCAGGAAAACTCTTTGGTCACTTCTTCATTACTGAAGGAACATGATTTGTGATGGAGCCAGTGATGACAGAACACAGCAGTGTTATAGCTCCTCAGTATACAAATACATATATTTACAGTGCCAAAAGTAGGTTATAATCCCATAGTTTTGCATGCTTACGATTTTACGTGAGATATAATTATAAACTGAAATTATTACATGAAAGTAAGTTTTTCTTGCCTTACTCAAAAATCACCTTCCTTTCACCACTTGTGGCCAGAATTTTCCTACAGATAAGCCTTCAGAACTGGTTCCTCTTCAGAGTTCTTCAGAAATTTACTTTCTATAGGCATGATACTCTAAACAGTGTATCGTTTGACTCCAAGTAGTGTCCCTTGGGAGCACCAAGTTGTTCACACGGCTGAACATCCATGAGATGGTCAAGGACCAAACTATAGGTAGACATCTACATATCAGCAACTCCATCTTCTTGTAAAGGAGCAAATGCCACTCGTGTTCTCTGGTTACTAAGGGACTTCAAGCCACCAGCTCTGCTAACAGAGATTACAGACCCATCACCTTCATCACTGCAGAGCAGAGGACATCCCAAAGTAGAAACTGCTGCAGAACAGGAAGCCCAACAATCAGTTGTTCCCATTCACACTAGCTCCGTGGCACAACTCCCATGACACATTTCACTCATGTATCACCAGACGGACACATTCACATCCCTGAACTCACTGATGAGGACCTAGCACTGGACACCAGCCACAGATGTCTAGGCTGCATGTGATTCCAAGGTGAAAACATCTTTTATCTAACTAAACCTGTACCATAGCTCAAAACACTATATGGATGTCAGCTTTGTGAAGGAGATTTTCCTTTGTTGTCACTTGCTATGGTAAATACCCTGGAGCTGACAAGCTTACCTAAATGGGTCAGGAAGAGCCAGCTACCACAGCTGAGGACTAACCAAGAAGGAGCAAGCCAAACTGACTGCAAAGTCACCTTGATGGTGGATGACCACCCATTCATGTGAAGCAAGAGCACAGATTTCTGCCCTGGAGGCAGATGGCAAAATTTTCAGAAAATGGCTGTCACCAAGGCACTTCAGAGGATCTCCTCAGCATACAATGAAAATCCTCTTCCATAGACTTCTCCTTAGTGACTGTTCATGAGTACGAGGCCCTTAGTACAAGCAGCATGGAAAATGATCATACAGAAAAGTTCCTTTGAAGGTTCACCAAGAGATGATCACACTGAGCACTACTCTGCATTGAACAGCGGCCAATGACTCTTTGACAGAACATATGCCTCCTCCTTTTTGGTTTTTACAGGCCTTTTATTGACTTGACTTCAGTGATAAAGCAGATGGCCACAGGGGAAGGAGGCTACAGTAGCTCTAGTGCAGAGCAGAATATTTATCAGCTGCAGTTAATGCAGCAGGTGTATCTGTCTCTTCCACATTTCTTCTCAGTGTCTGCACTGAGAAGAAATTTAAAACTACAAATTTTCACATATAAGCTCCAAATTTTACTGGATAAACAGTAACCCAACTTTCCTTATTGTCTCTTAATTTCCTATGCATTTTGCACAGGCTTTACTACAGAAAACAGCTTTGCTCTTCAGACATCTGTCAGTTCTCCTAAAATACATTAAATGTATTGAGCCTCATTCATTATATTGCTGTTTAGCTTCCATTTGGTAACAATATTTGGTATTACTGTAATATAACTCATCCTTCTGAATTTTCCACTTGTATAAAAAGATTTATTTGAATTCCTAAAATCCCTTTGCTCTTACAGGTGACTGATGCACATCAACAGCTGGACAGGCAAGAAGCCAAGGCAGGAGGCTTGGCCAATTGTTCTGTGTCAGTAGGAAGGTTACACTCTGTCCTCCCTTTTGCCAACAACACCCCAATTCCACATTCCTCTTCCTCCCCTCTCACTATCCATAGTAAGGAATTAAGTTGTCAGCATTGCAAGTAAAGTAGGATTTTTGCTTTTTTTTCTTCCCTCACTTCTGAAAAGGTCAGTGGGGAGTTCTGCCCTACCTATGGTAATGTTTGAAATTCAGCAGTCATTTTAAGATATCCATGATGTAGCATCCAGAGACCTCTAAGCTAAATCTGCCATCCCTACACCCTTCTGCCATAGCAAACTGCTGTTGCTCTTCCTTTACAACTGGGGGACAAAACCAGGAGTGCAGGAGGGCACCCCAACACGAGGACATGTTCTGCACAGAGCCGGGCGCTTGGGAATTTGCTTCTCCAAGCCCTTGGTCTGCAGCATTGCTGTCCCCGAAGTTTCCAGGGTCACAGAGGAAGTCTCTTCTAAGTTCATTTCCCATTTTCCTGCCAATGCCAAACCCCCCGCCCCTCCCTTAAATCTTAAGCTAAAACAGGAACCTCTGGACAGGGAGGGCAGCCGGCACAGTAAGACAGGAGAGGCAAGTTGCTCCTCTCAGAGCCACAAAAACAATTTCAGAGAAATTTTGCATATAAAACCTTTCAACAATATATTACATGTTTTTCCCAAGGGACAGAGCTGGTGGAGTTCTTATTTATTAGGTGGCTTCAAGACATATTCTAATGGTGTTTTCAAAACAAGTCAAATTTTGAGAACCCTCACTGTATTTAATGTATAGTTTGTATTGAAATCCCTGATTATGCATATGCTTTCTATTATGCTGGCTGATGGTGTTGCATTCAGCAGTACTGAATAATTCAGCAGATTTAGCACGACTCAAGTGTAAATCAGTCAGATCCAGTAACACGATAACCACACTGCCTTTAAACTCTTAAAAATGCATGGAAACTTTTATTTCATAAAGAGGCGTACTCCGTTCTGCACCAGTTCTCACTGACTGTGAGATGTTGCATTTTTGTTTTCATGGCTATCCAACAAGATTTAATTAAACAATAAACTAGTTACCATGGGAGAAGTAAAAAAAAAAAAAAAAAAGCCTTTGGAGTGTTATGTTTCCTTTATTAGCATAGTGATGTGAAACTAAACAGAAAAAGCAATCTAATAACAAACATTCCTTTGAGAAGGGCTCTGGGAGCAAAAGGACATCCACTTATTGTTCAGCCCATCCCATTGGTCCATATACGGCAATAAAGGTACAATAGAAGGAAACAGGAAACAGACTGGCACATCTGCATTATCTTATTAGAGGCTAATGGATATCTGAGAGGAACATGCATCTGATGCTGAATAGTCTGTACCAATCTCCGAAGCAATTACTCTTAATTAGTGGATTCTGTTTATAGATGGAACTTAGTGTACCCTTTTCTATCAAAGAGATGCAGGCATCTGGAGAGAGATATGGTTTTCTTAAAGGGAAAGCACTGCAGCACAATGTGAGGGTTGTGCTGTTTTTTGGTTGAGGGGGTTTTTTTGGCTTTTTTTTGCAAGTAAAAGCTCTCTGAAGCATAACATTTTCTACTGTATTATTAATCAAAAGAGCATGCTGGTTTAAAAAAAAGTAAAGGAGAAAAAAAAGACCATACTCTTAATCTCAAACTCTGAAAGTAAACACAGAAAGCTAATACTTGCATATGAATTATATGACAAAAACCACTTTGATGATAAGCAAATAAACAACTGAACCTAAAATTTCCAACCGCTGGCCAAAAAGCTTAAAATAGCAGCTTAAGTCAGAAGAACAACATCTGCATTTTGTATCTGCCAAGTCTGCAGCCAAAAAAAGTAAACCACTCTATATGACCAGATGCATGAATAAAAAAGAAAATGCATGAAACAGAACTTCAAAGTCAGTTTATTGAAAAGCAGATCTGTAGCTCTTACATCCCATAACCACAATTGTCATATATTTTGAACTATAGGTGCAAGACTTATGGAAAGAGGGAAGATAAATTGATGTAACAGAATTAAGACACTCTTACTATGACACTTTTCCTGCATCTTGGTATGCAAGATAGCTGTCTGCTGGGGGACTGTGAATTCCTTTTTGTCATAAAGCTGACACTTGCAAAATGATTTCTGTTTTATTTGGGGGTTTTCTCCCCTGACATTGTTAAGAGATAATTAATATAATTAATGCAATTATTGTTTATTTGAAAATCCTATTGGGAAGTATAACAAGGAGGGGGGAAAGGCTTCTTTCTCCCTAAGCAGCTATGCTTCGAATTGCCTGCATTGCAAACACACTCTGATATATGCCTGAAAAAGAGCAAATCTAAATCTGAAAGGGGTAAAGGGAAAAAAAAAGTGAGACACAATGACACCCATTTATTTACACACCATACAACAGTACCCTGCTGTGCCAACTATTGATTTTAGTAGAACTGAGAGTCCATGTTGGAGAGCAGCAGCTGTGAGTACATAGCTTGAATCCTCATATGGGAACAATACTCCATAAGCAGAATAACCTATTTCAGTCAACCTTCATGTATAACATCTAACATTAAAAACACACAGAGCTTACATTTCAAAAGCTGAAAGGCACTGTGGTTATTTGTTCCACAAAGGTTCAGGGGAGTTATTAATTTATTTGTGCTAACACAACCAAGAGGTGTGAAGGATTGGAAATCCATGCTTCACATGTCTGTTATTCTACAGAGATGTTAATTCTGCTCTGTACTAACCATATTTAAGGTCCTGCCACTGCATCAGGCAATTTCTCATCTCCTGTTGTCTGCTGTTTTTAAGGGCTGTTTNTTTTTACAGCTATCTGCATTCCATGTTTCTTTCATTACTCAGCAGTTGCCAAAACTATACTGAGAAGTAAAGATAAATGGTTAGGTCAGGTGATGGGGTTAACAATTTACTGTGTACTGCCCCGAGAGCCAGATATAGTAGAATTGGCTCATGTTTATGTACAGGATGAGAAGTTGATTTCCTGTGCAGTGGCTTTCAATCACGTCTGTAAGGGACTCTCTTGCAGTTTTCTGCAGAGAATTCAAAGGGCTCTGAACACATTTTCTGCTGGTATATAGGACACTCTGCTTTGTAACTAAATGCATTCCTTACTTTGTCACATTCGAAAAATCCTGAAGGACAGTCAAGAAAAAAAGTTCTCTTTCATCTATGGAAACCAAAGGAAAGGTAACTGAGCTTCCTGCTCCCCGAGTTTAAGTGAACTTGTACACTCATTACACTTCCCAGATTTAAAAGCTATTTCTTAACGCTAAAAATTGCTCTTTTAATGGAATCAACACTTCTTCTCTTGCATTGTCATCTCTGTTGTTCCTTATTAACGTTTCCAAGGATGTAAAACAGTAACTCCATACTGAGAATATCCTTCATGAGAGACTATCCCGTGTGCTACAGAGGTTTAGGAAATCAGAGATTTGCCAGACCAAAGCTGCAGGGCTTTTCTGCAGACCGAACCTGTTTCCTTGTTTCTGCCCATCCACAAAACTCAAAAGGAAAAACACATCCCTTCTCTCAAACACAGTTCAGATGATCCACAATTTAAACAGCACATGGTAGTTAGCAAGAAACAGCTCTTAAAAAGCAGGTTGGTCCCTCAAGTCACATAGAACCAGAAACTCCAGTATGAAGCTTTTCCTGCTCAAGGTGCTGTGCCTATTGCTTTAGTTCTCCGACCACATTTTCTCAGCAGGTGTCCTATGTTCCTGCACAGCTTCTCCCTACAGTTCAGAAAAATGAGACTGGATTTCGCAATCCAAATTATCCTTTACTGTCCTATGTGTCCAATCAGATTGTTTTGTTCATAGCTGCTTCTATGAGAGATGACCACCACGAAGATGAGACATGATCACTGACAGGACTAAGGAACCTATCCCTTGGGCTCCCCCCTCATCATCAAGTCAAAGAAGGGAAAAAGAACCACAGGTAGCAAAGGTAAGCTGCAACCAGCACCAACACACTTCTAGGATCTGGAAAGATTTACACAGGCCAACAGGTAGCACCTTAAACTGACAGCATACTCAACTATCCATGATCCTTATCCATGAAGGAAAGGTACCATCTCCAATTACATTCAGAATGAAACATGCTCTCCCTGTCCAGCAAAAAAACCCCTTCCATTGAAGTCTTCTCCTTAACTGGCAAATAATTGGTCTTTCCCCTTGCCTACAAGGCACCACAAGATAGCTTCACATGGATTCCCAGCCAAAGCAACCTTTTGTGAGAAGAGCTCTTGGAAAGAGACGGGAGGCCAAGGGAAGGGAGACTGAGTAAGCAAGAAAAACCACATCCTGCTGCCTATGTTCAGTAATGTCATCCAGTATTATGGGATGTGCAGGCATTTACAAGTATGCCAATCGCTTCCCAAGTGGCGTTACAGCGAGGAGGAGTGAGGAATCTATCTGAAGCCTCCCCAGCATGCTCTCAGAATGCTCATACTTAACTTTCTAGCTGGTGAGAAACATGTCATGGTGACCAACAGCAAATACAGCACTTACCATCACTGCAACTACAAAAAAGGTCTTATACTGGCTGTTTATAACTTTTAAGAGGCCTCCGAGATCAGTAAGAGGGGGTCAAGTGATGTTATTGTTCTGGTGACAGACGGAAGATCCCTAGTAAATGATCGTGGCCTGGGAGTTATTAAAAGAATGGAGTACTTCATCAGCTCAGAAGCTGAAGAGGAAAGCAACTTTGGAGGGCGGTTCCTTGAGAGAAAAGCACATTTCTTTGGGAGGCCAACAGTCTACAGTCACAGTATGCACTGCAGAAACAGGATGACAAGAGATACTTCCTTAAGGAGAGCACAAGGACGTGCAACACCAGTGACAACTTTTACTGGTACTGGTCTCAAATTCACAGTCAATGAAGCCAGGAGCCAAGGACAATGATTCATCAAATGCTCTATGAGTGGTGGGTGCAGAAAACATTAGTTTTGATGGCTGTGCTTTATCTGAACATCCACGTAGGTGACGTAAAGTCGCCCCAGGGTTATGTTGGGAAGGAACAGGGCAATTTAGACCTGCAGCCTTTGCTGTTAGTTTTTCAAATTGCTAGAGACAACTTTCCCAGCACAGATGCAAGTCTCATCTCTCTGTTCAGCCCTAGAGGTATCTTCCTGAGAAGTCCTGGTCCTAGCAGGACCACCACAATAAAGCAGAGCAGAACATCCTCTCCCTGCCTGAGGTCATTTGGGTAGTCTTGCTCTGCATGGGCCTATACAGGATATCTTTAGTGCCACTAAGGATGGAACTGAGTAGACAGATTCATCCAGCCTGGATGTCTAGCCATAACTGCAAATATTATCATTAGACTTGCTTTCATCACCAAATTAAGGCAGAAAATGCTCTACATCTTTATTTTCTACTTTGTTCAGTATCTGGACAACTAGTAAATACAGATCCTTTTGTGCCCTGCTATGGCACAGATACGGTCAGTATGTGATCTTCACACACTCTGCAAAGAAGCAAGCAGACTTCAACAGACACTGAGATAAAAAAAGATGAGACTAAAATTCTGTTTCATTTGGAAAACATGCACTACAGCAGAAGGTTCTGCCTCAGCTCAGCATACTTCACTTTATAAGCCACACAAAGAAGCATCCTGCAAGAATCCACTTAACTGCAAAGAAAAATTCTGCTATCTGGAGTAATTTAAACTCTTTGTTAGGTTTCACTCAAAAAATGAATAATATTTATTCAGGAGGCTGTCTGAGAAACCTGAAAGAGGATTTTGTAGGGGTTGTGCCTGACTTGTGAAATAATGTAGGCTTCCCAATCCCCCAAGGTCTGGCAGGCAAGACACTATGCTCAGGAGGTAGGTTCAATCTGTTAGCAGCCCAGTTTTCTGCAACACAAGGCTGGAAGTTCTATTTCCTCTGAGCTAGAGGGGTTTGCATCACTGCTGCACCCATTTATCAAATGAGGATGGTGATCCAAGTGGAAAAGGGGGAAAAAGAGGGTTCAAGCACTGGTTGTGAACTTTGTTTCTGAAGACTAGTCTGTTGGACTAGAGGTGCATCTATCATCTTAATATCATGGAGGTGTGGACGCTGTGCTAACACAAAATAACTTAACACACATAATTTATCACCTTTTGTTATATATGTCAAGTCTAGTAGTCTGTCTGCTGAAAGGTTCTGCAATTCCTCTGAGTTATTAGAGTCTTCTGTCCTACTTTACCCAGAAGACGACATTTCTGCTGTCTACGTCAGGCTCCTGAACCTTCACTTATTACATATCACAAGTTCCAATATATTCCCAGTAAGGCTCCCTGAGGGTCAGCAGAATATGCCAGAGGGCTGGTGGAGATTATGAACATCTATTTTAAAACCTCTGTTCTCTGTAGCTCCCTGTCACAGGAACAATAGGGTAGCAAAATTAGGAACAAGCACAGCCATTAACTAGGAGGGGACAAAGCCATAGCATGGATCACAGAACAAAAATAGCATTTTTATTGTCAATATTTTGCTTAACAGGGAGCCAATAAAGCAATTGCAAAATGCTAATAATATGCTGAGATAACACTGCACATGTAAGCACCTTCAGAGCCATCCTCTGAATCATCTGAAAATGTTGCAAAAACCTTATCAGTCAGGTCATAAGGACAGAGGTGCAATAATCAATCACAGTAGCCACAAAACCAGCACATCTTTTCCACATTCTAGCATTCAGAAGATCTATATCCCAGAATTGTCAGCTAGAGGCGCTGGACAGATGGATTACATTGTCAGAAAGACCAACATGAACTATGACCTTACATTTCATGTCCAAAAGCAACTAAGAGGAACCTAGGCACTGACAAAATTCAAGGAGACTTGTGTCATGCCCGCCAGTCTGCAAGGCAGGACTTCTGATACAACACAAAGGTATTCTTGCAGAGTAAGCAACTGTGTGAATTAACTGCACCGCAGTCATTCCCAACAAGCCCTTTTCTGAAAGGATCTTTCTACTGCAAAATGCAAGACAACTTTCCCACTTCTGTGGGCAGAGAAACCAGCCTGAATTACTTCATGTTCTCTGTGCAAAAAGAAGTTGCATGCAGACTCTTAGGCATGGAGATAGGTAATACACCACCATGCAGCACTTAGACCTGCCCAAACCTGCCATCATATTTAAATATTTCAGCTATAACCTGGATCAAACACTTATCAGGACGGCATTTAGCTTCTGAATGTGTTGGGATCACTAATCTTTCAGCTTCACTGGCAAAAGAATGTATTAAAGTCATGAATTTTGAAAACATTTAAGAAAGTAACAGTGAGTATTTTCATAATTAGGTCATGAGACATGGGTTAAGAGCAAAGCTCTCAAAAACATTTGGAATCCCCCAGGAGATGCTAAACTTGGCTAACAGTGCCAAAGACGACTCCTCCTGTGGAAAGACAGCGTGGTTAAGGCAGGGCTTCTTCCAGTAAGCCTCCAACCAATTCTGAACCACCACAAGCAGAACAACAGCAAGGATACTCGGCCTTGGCACCAAGATGCTCATTTCTGCAGCCTCCAACCCACACACAGCAATAAATGTAAGCCAGTAAGACAAGCAATTCTCCCAAAGCTCCCAGCAGCACCTTTTCCCCATGACAGTGTGCTGCTGAGTATCAGCCAGCACTGACCCATCTCCTGGTACTGACATCACCATCTCTGCTGCAGTAACCCATCCTTCATCTGTGCTTGCCAGGCCGTGCAGTCTGAGTCACTTTGCCAGGTACTCTGCATTTATTGTCTAAAAGAAAATATATCCAGAGCCAAACAGCTGGGCAAGGTGTGCATTCCATACCACTCGTTATGTGTCTGGCAAATGCCCTTCCTCACTGTAGCAGAATGATCTTACCAAGGCTCTCCCTGCATGATTTTCAGGACAGCAGCACTTCACAAGTCAGGATCCAGCAGACCAATGCACTACAAAGAACACAGAGGAGTGAGAAGCCTGAAAGCCCAGCTGGGTGCCCAAGGCTGATAAGACAATCTGATTTAACCATGCAAATACCAGCAGCCAAGTAGAGCGTATCTTGGAATTGGGAACGTCAAACGAGACATGTCACAACAAAGAGCACTTTTCTAACAGCACCCGAAGTTCCTCCAACAGATGTACGTTAGGTGAGCAAAGGAATTAATCCCCAAGGAAAAAAAAAAAGAAAAGACAAAAACCCCCAAACCAAAACAGGATCTCAGTTACTAATATAGAGGCATTCAAAATCCATTCATGTCTTTTGTGATTATAATCAGGCCAAAAAATCACTAAGCGGAATAGTCCACTCAGAGATGGCTGGAAGATACATATTGATTCAAGTATTATCCCAACTGCATCCTCTTTCCAGCTAATGGTGTCTATGCCAACTGAGAGTCAGACAGTTGTCCATTATAAAGGGTCTCACAGAGCACCACCTGCTAAAGCAAATCCAAAGTAAGCAGAAAAAACCCAATTTGTTTCCTCAAAATAACACAAAAGCAAGAGAATGCAATAAAGATGCCAGCTAATGGAAATAATCTCTCAAAATAAGTGACATCTGTAAAGGCTGTCACTTCCTTTATATAAGCCACAGTTCTTGAAGTTATTCCACCCATATGGCTCCCCAATTCCCAGTGTGGAGTCCATCACTATAGGGACTGAGAGATGAAGAGAATCGTGTTGCTCCACACTGCATATCCAAGTTTATGAGGGAGAGGTGAAGGAACCTGAAGTGGGAAGAAAAATGACCGTGCTGGGTACAGTCATTGCTTCATTTGATGACAAATGTGAAGATCCCCCTTTCATGAATGCCAAGCTTGTGTGCACTGTCAGAGTTCCACAGTGACCTCAGCCTACATAAATAATTATTTAAAGTGAAAAGTGACTAAATTGTGTGGAATACTTAGATATTCAAGGACATATTACAAGCAACATACATGCCTGAATGACACGTGAAAGAATATTCCATGAAAAATGATGCAGAGCTCTAATATAGCAAGAGATGGAAGAGATATTGAAGATCGTCAAGAAAAAGCACCCTGTGGAACATTATTTTGCATAAACAGCTGCATTTACAACATGGACCAGGTCTCATATTCACACAACCACTCTGCCCCTGTTTTTGCCAGACAAAACCATGTGAGGATCTTTTAATAATATATATCAGAAATCAGGAGATATATTCCTACAGTAATAATGGGGGTCCAGGTGTTAAAGAAAACCATAAGATCTCCTCCCTTCTAATACACTTTACAATCACAATAATACGCCTAAACTACAGTTTTACCATGTGTGAGCTATGACAACTTTTTCCTGCATGTGTTTGAACAGTAATGATGTGCCTTAAAAATGATTAAAAAAGAATCAGGTGTATTGTCTTTATTATGAGAGTATAAGGGGTTTGAAACAGAAAGAAATATCTATTCTATTGTACAAAGAGGAATGTAAAAACGTAGCCTCTGCATGTCAGATCTAAGCATCAAAGACTAAATTCCTAAAAGTAGAATAATACGAACATTTGAGAAATGCTATAGTGAGAACATAAATTCCACCCTAGCATTTGATTTAGTGATAATCCTCCAAAACCAGTTCTGCATCTGATAAATACAGGTTAAGATCCAGTTGTTGACACATGGTAAGGAAATGAAACACATTCTCCCTATATGAAGTTCACATTTTTCTGGGTGAAACAAAGCACAGTTGTACCTCATGTCTCTAAGGCACCTTTTAAAGCAATAAGGAGAACTGAAAGGCATCTACATGAAGCAGTTTTATCTGATGTGCTAAAAGGAACTCAGTTAAATTGCCTGACTGTCACATCCACTCTTAAGCCTTTGAAAAATAAGGAAATCCAATTTAAGATTTATGCAACAAACCCAAAGCACACAGTTCCTTGGCATTACAACTCTGCTTCACATACCTCACTGCAGAGGTAGTTTGGTTGCTCCCTGAACCTCTTCAGCTTAAGCAAAATCAAAAGACCTTTAACAAAAATGAGTCAAAGCAGAAAGTTTGTTTTGCTAGAACATCACCGACCCTGATTAATAACAACCAGAATAATAATGTACACTCCTTTAAGAAATTCTTCACTTTTAAAGAAGAAACAGAAACATTAACAGGTCTGGCCACTGGCAATGAAGGCACCCAGCTCACATCCTTCTGGACAGAACCCATCATTTACCCATGTACCAGCCAACCAAGACATTGTCCCTCAATTTTTAAAAGCACATAATTCTAAATAATTATGTTGCTCAATGGTCCTGAGTACTACTGAATGGAAAATGCATCAAATGGGAAGCTAAATTTTATAATTTAAAACATGCATACACATAAAAGGGGAGAGGGAGAAAAAAAAAAGACAGTTTTTCAAAATAACATACAAAATTACATAGCAACAGTGTAAAAGCTTCTGAACAATTTCCTTTCCCTTGCCTCCAATGGAGGGTTTATTCCAGAGAGACAACCCTCCGCAGACAAAGCCTGCTTTTAAACATAGGAACACAGGAATTGCTATACTGGGTCAGATTAATAGTACATTTAGTTCAGTAACCTCTTATTTGACAGCAGCCAGAATCAGATGCTTTAGGGAAAGGATGAAGAAATCTCTAGGAGAGCAATTACAGAAAAAACTTTCCCATAAAATTTCTTTCCAACTCACATCATCTACTGGATGGCTTATGCCCTGTAACAGGAGATTTTCTTCTTGTCTTTTTGTTTGTTTTTGCTAGCCTGAATAATACAAATAGCACTAAATAATACCCCAAGCACTGTGGATATCTTCTCTATCTATGGCCCATATGTTTTCAATCCTCAAAATTGTTGGCCCTAGCAGAATTGAGAGTCACAGAGTTTCAATATCACCAGCTTGCTGTTTAAAATAATATTCTGCTCTGCTTTTAAATAACTCTCACATTTTCCCTGGATGATCCTGTGTAGTTATAGTACCTAGTATACCACAGTAAAAGAAAAGTTAAGTGGATCTAACTCACCTTCTTCAAGAGTCCCTTCTAATCTGCTTTTCTCGACACAGGTTACTACAGTGACTCTTAAGAAAGCAGCCTGTAGAAGGCAGAAATTCCTCCAAAATTCCTTCCCCCACACCAAATGTTTCAGGTTTCCTTCAGGACAAATATTAGTTCCTTTGTCAAATATACTTGTTCATCTTAATTGCTGGTATACACTTTTTCAAATGTCACCCTTCTAGTTAACAACTTCCTTAGATTTCAGGACAAACACTTTTCAGGGCAGGAAAAAAAATCAATTCCTGAATAAGTCAAGAGTAGCAAGTCATTTTTCTAATTAAGGCATTGACTTTCTACTAAGCTTGTACTAGAATTATCTGTATAGTCACTTCCATGTTAAAATCCTAGGTAAATATTAGTAAAGAAACAATTACATCAATTAGTAATAGCAGCTGACAGATAAACACTACCAAGAGGACCCCATTCTCTCCCGAGGCAAACACAATGCCAGATTCCAAATGAAGGCAGAAGGGGAATAATATGGACCCAAGATGTCCAAAACCTGTATTTGCATCTGCAAGTAAACACTTAAACTCTGTAAACACCAAGCCATTACCAGTCTGCTAGCCATGCTCTCAACTGGGCCACAGCAAACAGCTAATGGGGAAGCTCCAGACGAGCAGGGACACTCTGGCTCTCTGGCAGCATGCCCCATCCATTGACCTCTGGTTGGCTTTAGGGTCACTTGGGATTCATCCATGCTGGCTGAAGTCTGCCAGCTCTCTCCAGGATTTCTGGAGAAGGTTGAACATTTGCAATTTTTCCTAATACATTCACATTGTCCATGTCCATAAGTCTTCATCTGCAAGCCAGCTCAAGCACGGAAACGACTAGAGCATGAGCAAGTATTAGACTAAATTATTTCAACAATCACATTACTTTTGGTAGGTTGCCTTTTGCCAAACCAAAGCATCTGCAGCTCCGAAATGTAACTTCAAAATTTAAAAACTTTGTAAAAAAGTGCATCAGTTCACACAGATCTGGATGGTGAAAATCCTCTGAAAGTTATTGCTGTGAATAACACTAGCATAAGCAAATCAGCCCTCTGAAATCACTTCTGACAGAATACCTGAACAAGGAAAGGCTAAATGGGGTCATGTTTCTTAATTTTCATTTTTTAACAAGTTTTTAAACATTCATTTAAATAAAAATGAAAATAAGCAAACATTCACAAGCAAAAACTCACATACAGTGTGAGTATCACACTTTAAGGCTTCCCAGTCTCAATTAAAATTACACTTTCCCATTCAGTTCTACCTATCTCTAGTCAAAGGACACAGCAGAAATGCTAAGAGTCTGGTCACAGCTTGAGATTTCGGCTGAAAGAGGAATTGAACGCACAGAAACAGCCACTGATGGAGAGCTGGGAAGTCTCTCACTTGTATCCCCATCATCTCTTACTGCAGGCCTTCCAAACAGACTCAGTGAAATGAAGCCATCGCAGGGGCAGACCAAAAAGGGAACCAGGTTTGTACCCAGGGACCAGCTCTACCTCTCAGGTGATCTGCCCCTCACAACTCCTCACGGGTATAAAAAGCAAATTCCATCACCTATCAGACAGAACAGGGGGAACAGTGCTCCTGATCCCAACACAGCTGCTCAAAGAGTCTTACCTACAAAGCAAGATGGAATAAAATGGGTGCATTCAGGATTTTACAGCTCTCACTATAATGTTTTTCTTTATTATTCACAGGACTTAGGAGACGCTTACCCGGCCATCAAGAGTGTCAGAGGCTCAAAATAACAGTTTTGCACTATCATCAAAGTGCAAAAAAGAAACTATAAATCAACCAGTTTAACTGGTACGTCTCTAAAAGGGACAACATGTAAGAAGAAAGTTCAAAAATATTAGAAACCACTTCTGAGCACTGTCAAGCTGACTGAAATCTTAAGAGTTTGGAAAAAAAAAAAAAATGAAAGTGTTGTGACAAGTAATCTAAACAAATGTTAAAAGTGAAGTTTGACAAAGATGAAATATCTGCCAAACACCCAAAACATAAATGAAACTGCCATTCAGCCAGGGCCAAATAAAACAAGATGTAGCCAGGCAGTTTCTGACAGAACAGTAAGGGCATTGTTAGGTCTTCTTATAGACCTCCTTTCTTCATGCAAAAAAAAAACCCAGGAGGGTAAAAAAAAGGCACACCACTGTGTGGCAAAGTGTGCCTCCACTTCAGTGCACACCTCAGGCTCTCTGTTTATCTGAGAAAGAAAGGGGATGGGGGGGTTACCCATGGTTTCTGCTGAGCACCGAGGTGCTGCAACTGCCGAAGGTTTCCAAGCACCAGAGCAGGAGGAGATGTTGAAAGACAACAGGGAAAGTGCAGCAGGAGGAAGGAGGGAGTTTGGGGGAGTGGTAAGCTCATCTGAAACATTTAGCAAGATTTTGCGCCTATTTGGTTTCAAAGGCTAATTAGCATTTTGAATAAAGGGCCTCTTCACTAAACATGTAAACACCTCATCCTTCCAGTGACTGCCAAAAATCAAAGTTACCAAATGAACATATATAACGTCTTTAAACTTCTAACGAACAATAAAACTATTTTCCCCATAAATTTCCAAATAAAGAAGCATAATACAGCACTGAGAGTACAATGCCAAAAAAAACCCAACCCAGAAAAACCCAGCTCATAAACTCTGCAGGTTTTCTGAACAGTATTTTGATCTTTCCAGAAAGGAACAGTAAAAGCAGCATATTCCCCACTACAAGCTTCATTTAAGGATCAAAAGGATAGCGAAGTACATACATTTAATTAGCAGGGAGAATACAAAAGCCCATTAATGGAAAACAAAACACATTCTGGAAACAAAAATACACTATAAATGTTACAGACAGACACTGGTGTGAGTTCCTCTGTTCATGGCAACAGTTCAGGAGGAGTAACTTCTGAAAGCGGCACGCTGACTTCCAACTCACAGCTTTTCAGGATATTCACCCTTCTGTGACTGCTTAACATGATCTCCTCTACTTATAGCGACTTTTTTTTGCAACTGTTATCATATGGTTATTAAAACGAACAGGCAGAGTCACAGAAACACCGCAGCAACCAACGCCAGACTGAATAAAAAAAACTACTTCAGCACACGCTTTTGCTTGTAACTTGGGCAGCTTCGAGATTTTTGTTGGCAGCATCCTCTGGGCAGGTTAGGAGAGCCCCGGAGCAATGCTGGAAGTGTGGGCTGTGGCTGCCCCAGGGCTGCAAGCCACAGTATGACCCCTGCCTAAAGCAGCAGAGGTGTTAGTGCAGAGCACCCTTTTGCACGTCTGGCCTCCCGACCACCCAAACCAGTGCGGTCGTAAGGGTGGTGAGGGTTCAGACCAAGCCAGGGCTGCTCCTGGGAACAATGGCAATTGTGCCCCGCTCCAGCTGCAGCCCTCGAGCAGCAGGGTCCCTAGGATACACTGGAGCCTCCCTGCCCAGAAGCACCCACCCAGGCAGAGGAACTCTGCGGAGAAGCAGCTCTCTCATGGCCACCTCCTGTGTGAGCAGCCCTGCGAGCCCATTCCCCCTGGCCACACTAGCTCGGGCCAGGATGCAGCACCCAGACTTCCAAGGTATCTCTGGGTGCACATATGTACACAGCCGTGCTGTTTTGTGAGAGGGTTTATGTCCTCAGACACAAAGAATTCATCACTTCAGCCTCAGCCTGCATCATAGCTATTCCCTCACAAGTGTCCCATGTGTTTCTATATAGGCTGGCTGTAGTTGCCATACATTTGAATTAATTGTACACATAAGAACTGGATTTTAAACAAATTCATTTTTGCGGTTTCCAGTTCAGAACAGCCTTTAGTCAGACTTTAGAAGTTCAGCTCTCTCCTATTATAAATAGAGGTCACAGTAAATTGAGGATAGCCGAGGTGTTTTCTGCTTTGTTTGCAGGATGGAAACCCTTTTTACATTTCATTATGATAAAGATGATTATGGGCAAAAAATAGTATTTATTTTTAAATTTAATTGTTGATTTAAGCTTTATTTTAAACCTGCTAGCAAAAAAACTCAGAAAAACCAACCTTACTTGACTTCATTAATTAAAAAATTAACCTGTAAAACCATCATATGTCATCTATCACTAGTTTTACTACTTCTAAAACATGAATGCATTGGGGCTGCCAGGGTCTGGAGTCTCAGACAGGAGGGGATGGCCACTGCTGATCCATGGGGTGAGCATATGCTCCTACTGCTGCCAACCCATTCTGGTCCCAAGCAGCTGGTATGAAGCTGGTATGAGCCAAGCTTGTAAACACCAAGTGAAGTAATCCCTGAAACTGCAGCTTCTAAAAGCTCAAGAAAGGAAGCCTAAAAAAAACTGAAATAAAAAAATTGTGTATACACTTCCCTACCTTAAGTTTTCCACACCTCCAGACCAGTTCTTATCAGAGGGCTATCTATATTCCGCTTCCATCTAAAAGCATCCAAGATTCAAGGGACAGAAATCCCAGCTGCAGACCATGCAATTCTTCATGCAGCTCCTTTCCTACCCTTGTAGACAGAAAATGCCAACTAAGAGAGGTTCCCACAGGGCTGGAAGCAAGCCTCACTAGGCACTGAGACACCATCCAGAGTGAGCAACCTGGGTGCAGTGAGACCACCAGAGCTCATGGGGTCAGTCAGATGGAAACTCAGAGAGCCAGAAATGGGAGGGTCACAAACCATGACTCCCCCAGAAAAGAACATTTCAGAAGCACCAGGAAACAACTCTAAGGGTTTTTTTGGGTGTTAGTGAGGAAGGAGATGAGTATACTACATAAAGGGTCCCCAAGACTGCATCTCACCTCAATGGGATTTGAAACAAAACACATGCAAACCAACAAACTTCAAGGCTTACGATTCCCATTAGGATTTAAGGGCTTCCTGAGGGAGGTATTCCCACCGGGGTTAGGCAAACATATGCCTCTTAATATCTTAAAGCTGGGACTGGATTACATCCATCTCAGAGAAGAAGCAGCTCAAAGGTCCAGATAAAAAGGTGCAAGTGTACCTTTTTTTGTTCTGCAATCTCAGCTTATTGCTTATAGTCTACATGGGAAAAATAAATCCAGAGACCATATTGCCTGTTTTGTATTTTAATTAAGTAAGTGCCTGGAAATAAGTTATAGGTTTTTTTCCACTGCTTTCTCTTCCTAGCTGCCCAAACACAGGCTTTTCCATAACCTTGTCATGGATCAAGTTATTAATAAAATACAAACAAAAACCGTACTGGCACATAAGCTAATTAAAATGTCTCTACCAATTTCACCTTTGCTTCTCTTCTCAGAAATGAATACATCCTCCTTTGACACAACCCCCTGTATTCTGTAATCCCAATGTCTCTCCAGCTATCTGTGGTTATTTTACCATTACAGCATATGGTGTTTCAGAGAGGCTTTGATGGTGCCATTTCCTTACCCCACTCCCAAAGACGCACAGACCGAATTCCATTCATTGTGGGAAATTTGTTCATGTCCAATTTACCCAACGCTCTCTGCAACAATTTCATGTTATGAATGGCTATTGATAGCCTGCTGATGTTCACTCCTTAAAAAATGGGGTTTGGGGGGTTTGGTTTTTTTATTGGTTGGTTTTTGTGGTTTTTTTGTCAATAGTCTGCCAAAGTAAAGTACTTTTTCAACCCTTTAGTGTTGAAACCTTTAGTTGATGTTTAGTTGCTGTATTGGTCTTGCTGGTATAGAAGTCCATATAGTGCCATGCTTTGGATCTTTGGCTGGAACAGAGTTGATAACCCACTGACATTTTTGTTATTGCTGAGCAGGACTTTCACAGCAGCAAGACCTCCTCTTGTGCCCACTCTGCCCTGCACCATCCCACTCTGGTGTATAGGCTGGGAGCGGGCATGGGACCGGGAGGGGACACAGCTGGGACAGCCAAGCTGCACTGACCGAAGGGATATTCCAGACCACATTATGTTGTGCTTGGAAATGAACGCTCAAGGAATAGAGGAGAAAGGGGGAATGTTCATGGTCATGGTGTTTGTCTTCCCAAGCAACTGCCATGTGTGCTGAGGCCATGCTCCCCAGGAAGCAGCTGGACGTCTGCCTGCTGATTTGAAGTAGTGAATGAATTACTCTTTTTTGCTTTGCTTCCGTGTACAGCTCTTGCTGTCATGATTAAAATGTCATTATCTTGAGCCACAAATCTTCTCACCTTCCTTCTATTTTCTCTCCATCTCATGAGAGAGTGCAGGAGTGAGCAGCCGTCTGGGTAACTGGCTGTTAGCCAAAGCTAACCCAACACACGGCTACAACTGCCAATAATTTTCTTCTTGACCTCTTCTTCATCTCTAGTTATCTTCTGTTTAATTAATCTAGTTAACCCATATTAATTTAGCAGATCAAAGAAATTCTTGACATAACAGCTGACTCAGTTAGCATCACTGCATACTTGGAATCACAACAGACTTATACAAAGTCACTGACTGAAGTTGGATGTCCTCCTTAGGCCAACCTCACTCCCCCTAATCCACAAAATAAATGTAATGTTTTAATTTCTAATAATTATTTCAGGCAATCCTTAGGACATGACAACAGAAAGAACATCAGAACTGCAAGACCCCCACTGACCCAGGTGGCAGTAACTCAATCAAGCTGTACTGGATGTGTGTGATGGACAGGGAAGGCACTGGCAGCTGCCAGATGAATGACCCTGAAAAGCTGTAAAGTTGCTCATATCTTCGTCAAATGAGCATAAAGGCATTATTGAACCAAAATGACTTACTCAAGCACTTCAGAGTTGTACATAACCACATAGGGCACAGGGGAGCGGGCGGCTGGATTGTATCTTCAGATCTGACAGTGATTTGCTAGTGACTTCAGGAAAGTCATTTGAACTCCATCTGACTCAATTTTTCCATTTGTGAAATGGAAATCAACATGCACTTCCATTTTAAGATAAGTGAAATACTCAAGGCTGGCAACATCATTAACTCCAAGTAACTAATAGCTATTAGTACCTGGTGTACACGATTGCCCCTCTGAGCGGCTTTCCTGGGGGTACGGGGAAACATGACTTACAGCTCAGCACAGATAACAACTTCATTTCAATAGCCATTCTGAAAAGGGCAATGTACATGCTCCTAAATGAATTCCACACCCCAAATCAATTCAGTGCCGAACAAGAAAAAAAGTATCCGCTGGAAAATAAGACAACATATTCCAAGAAGGCTGTTTTATCTATCTGATATGTTTCCTGCATCTCATGGTGATTTACCGTAATAGGTAATAACTAGTGTACATTATATCTAGTTTTTAATAACCACACTTCCATTATATTTCATTTCCCAAAGGGACTATTTGTGTTTTTTCATATCTTTTAACTGTAAAACTGTAAACTGCTGTAATCAAGTACTGCTTTCTCTTGTATTCTGGACATCCTCAGTTGATTATAATCACTGCCTGCTGAACTTACTTTTAAAATGTTAATCAGGAATCGAAATAAAAATTGGTATTATTACATTATGTACTGCCCCATTTATTCACTCTTCTCTTCTTAACACAGGAGACCCAGAATACAAAGAACTATAAAACAGAAAAGAAAAGGAAAAAAAACCCAGAAAAGTAAAAAAATAAAAACAAAACAAAAAAAGTATGAAAAAGGCAGGGGAAAAAGAGGGGAAAAAAACCCCAACCCTACTCCAAAAACTGGTTTTGCAAAAGAGGAGAATTAGAGAAGACAGTTAAAAAAGTGAAAGCCCATGCTGCTGAACCTGGTGTCTGTAAAAGAGATGCAGGCTGTGAAAGTATGTTTTGGAGGTACTTGTCCAACATCCACTGTAACTCTGGATAAAATACATAAAAAATTCATTTTAAAGTATATTTTAAAATAGCACATCTGTATATGGTACACTACTTTTTTGGGAACTAGTGACTTGGTCCCACAACCACCTACCAGCAAGACTACATGAGGAGAATGTATTTTAGAAGGTGTCAACAAAAACAAGCATGTAAGTGTGTAAATCAAGCTGTAAAGTCAGCTGGATTTTCCAAAATGAGTCCACATTTAGGGGAACTGATATGTTCAGACAGATGCCATGGCTGAAAGGGTCACTGCATGCTACCTGATAACATCCACAGTGACATTTTCAGCAGCCTCATACACAGCATTTCAGATTTCCAGGTTTTCAGCACCAAAACAATGCCATGGTGGGAAAATCTAAAATCCTTGGTTTAACTTACACCCAGCACAAAGGATGCACACACACACACGGTGGTTTAGTTTTCTCTGCTCTAACACAGAAAGCTAATACTACAAACTAACAAAACAAACTCCAGTGGGGTCCATCACTTTATCTTGACCAGTACAACCTAAAGGCTGGCTATAACCGAATCCCGAAGAGCAAGACCCAACCATGGCCTTCTTAAAAGTCAAGATCTCCTGAGGAAAGAGTTTTAGTGGAACACATAGACCTTAACTCTCTCAAAAACCTCTCTTTCCTTTAACTGGACACTGTCACCAGAAGTAGCTAACATTTCTTAACTTCCTTCAGAAGAAGAAAGGGATGAGCATTTGCAAGGAAGATTTGGGAGAACTGTACAAATGCAAAGTTCGACAGATAAATTCAGCCAGCTGGAAAATAAAATCAATGAACTAAAAGCATTATTAATTGAGACAAGTGGCTATGGGCAGAGTCAAAGCTACTGACAGAGCAGAGGAGATAAAGCAGACAAACCATTATCACCAAAAGTAAATAACATTGAATCAACCAGATATGATCAAAGGAGCATGTTCATAAGTACTGGTGATATTACTTCTGAATTTGATTTATTTTATCTTAAGTCACAATGTATATCACTTAAGCAAGCCAGTTCCTTCCAGGTATCTTGCTAATATCCCTTAACAGAAACAAGACTGGATGCCCAGACAGTAACAGATTAAATGAAAAGGCAAAAAAAACCCCCTAACTAGATAGAAAGGCACCATTAACTCAGTACAGTTAACAAATCTCCTATGTAAAGAAAAGCAAGAAGCCACTATCATCATACAGTCTGGCCAATCACAAACATGGGGCATGTATTTTCCCCCAGAACCTGGATTAGCGCAATTCCCTATTTATATAAAAGAAAAGACTTCAAATGGTGGCACGTTCCTCACTTCTCCCATTGAAGTCTCTCCCCTTGTCCTCTCCCATTTATGGTTACAGTGTGCATACTGAAGGAACAGCTGTAAAACTGATGCCCATGGAGCAGGGACCAGCCCCCAGGAAGTGCCTGCCTGTCTAGCAGCACTGGCTTTCTCCAAGTCCAATACACCTGGTTTAGATCCCTACTTCAAAAAAAGAGGTCTGTGTGAAATTTTTATCTAATGGAAACAACAATACCCATGATGTGGTAGGTAGTATCCTTCACTTTAAGTATCAACCCAGACACCTATCAGAGAGGACTGATCAGGAGGTTCTGACTTCAGGATAACATGAGTTCACAACAGCTGTTGAGGATTTATACTCAATACTACCCATCACCTGCAAATGGGTATCCTACCCCAGGCTTTAGCCAAATTTTTCTGGCAATAAGAGTCTCCAACGTCCCTCTGCAGTTGCAACTCCACGTCCTACTTGCACCTGCGTTCCCATCCCGGGCCAAAGTGCGCTTTGATAACTATGGAGAGCACATAAAAAGGGGATAAGGAGACTCCACATCACGAGTACAACTATACACAACAAGTGTTCTTCAGGCACAAAACAGAAAATGTAGGGAAGCATACTAAATGCACTTCTAATTGCAACTGATTTGATCACCGCTGAGTCCAGCTTGGCCTTTATGGACTGCACCCACAGTTAATCCATGTTCAGTAGCTGTCAGGGAAAAACTAACATATCCTAAGAAGGCAGAATGCATTCTCCTCTGGCCTGTGTCAGTTAATATCCAACACTCCCGAACTGCACATTTGCACAATACTCCTGGATTCCCACTGTTTATAAAGCCAGTTGTGACACTTTTACCAAAGCTGACCAAAACTGACTGAAAGAAGCTCATTTACTGTCATCTTCGTAGTTCTGAATAACCTACAAGACCAGTGGCAGTGTGCTCCCCACCTGGGAGGCGGATGCACTTTACTGTAACACAATCATTCGTCTTTTACTTCTTTGATTATAGATCCTAAAACCCTAAAAACAAACAAACAAACAAATTTAGAACTCCCCATAAAGTACCCTACAGAAGCAAAAGCACTGATAATAAGGTATTTATTGGGTATGGTTAATTATCTCATTTTATTTTTACTACTCAATAATGTTTTCATGGAAATTAGAAAGGATATGTATTCCTGTCAGACCTGAAATGATTTGTAAAAAAGTACAGTATTCCACTAACATTTCTGCAAGTCTGAGACTACAACTGGCAAACAATCTGCCCTGGCTTTGTGGCTTTCCTAACCAAAAAAAAGACCATTAAAAAATGGGTGCTGCGAACTTCATAACTATGCTGTGTTTCTTGTCATGCTGGGATTAGTAATAGCAGTGCTATCAAATATTACTGTGCAATAAAACCTGTGGTTTGCATTTAGATTACATTTGATTTCTTCATGTGGAAAATGCATGCTCTAATTTTCCTCTTACAGTAAAATTGATAATACATAGAATACAACATCACAGCAGATGACACAGTCTACAAGGTAGGCATGACTTGTTTTATAGTCATAAAGCTTGTACTTCTGGCTGTGATTTTATGAGCCAGGCATACAAAAAAAGAGCACAAAAAGATATTTATAAATAAAGGCATACAACAGTAAATAGGAAAGGAGACCAAGTTACAGAACAGATTGAACTGGATATAATCAGAACAAAACAGCTTTCACAAAAACTGCAAACTTAGCACTTGGATACCTCACCAGTCAATAACATAGGTACAGCGGCCTCCTATAACAAAAGAAAGCAATTCTAGGCAGTAAGAAAAGGAATGTAAATAGGCAGCATCCTCAACAGACATAAAAAAAAATTTCTTTGAATATATTCTTTTAAAGCTCACAATATCATAAATTAGCTCCTCACCTCCCCCCAGCTCTCACAAAGTTGAAATCATCTATCACCATTTTCTCCCTAATAAGTAATCTTGCAAAGTATTAATTTCAGTAGTATCTTTCACAATATACTTCAGAGAAGCTTCTATAAGCATCTAGGAAGTTATTAGATAAAAAAAGGGAGGTGTACACCGCACACGGTCTCCATGGGGACACTGCACATGGCAGAAGCTGTGAACAGAGCACTTCCATCACAGAAAGGCAATGGGGAAGAATTATACAATAACGAAGAGAGAGCTCATTAGCATGTAAAAGCCATAGCCCTATATATACTGCCATATTTTTGTACGTCATCGCATTAACAAATTGCTGTTTATTAGCCATGATTTACTGAGTCGAGCACAACAGAACTGGGCACTAGCTGAGGCAAAGCAGCTGGATGCAAAACTAATGCAAACAGCTAAGAGGAGAGTGATGTCTTAACTGCTTCTCTGCATAGCTTGATCCACCAGCCAACAGATGAACTGATTACACATTGTAGCAAAAATTTCACCTTTTGCTACACTGCAATAATTCCTGAATAAATACAAAACATGGTGAAGCTTGACAAACTGAAATATGATTCCTCACCTCCACCGAAGACGGTGTTGTCAGTATTTAAAGAAATTATCTCTTTACAATGCATTAGTGTTCTTGTATTCAGGCCAACCATGAAAAATCACGAACTGCAAACGTATTCATTTTTAAATGTTTACATCCACTTCAAAGGACACATTTTTCTTACTACTACCACCGTGCTCTCACCGCATTACCTTACTCTTCTGAACTCACTCACTCTTTCCACTGCAGTCTCACTGGATGCACACCTCAATCAAAAGAAACAAAATCTGGGCTGCACAAAACCGATGATAACGCCATGCTCAAAGCTCAGGAATTCAGTAGAAGCATAAATCCCCAACAGAGACCACCACCAGTCAGTCTCCCCACAATGCTCAAGATCAGACTCGCATCCACTTGCTTGCTCGGGCTTTGCATCTGGCTTAATAAGTGCCAGTACCAGGAGAAACACACTTTAACTACATGTTATAAACAACATGCATTAGTGGCTTAGGGACTGTTACACTTCTTTGCTTTTTCCTTTTTATACTAAAGGGATTTTGCTCAAGGAGAAAAGAAAAAGAGGAATCAAAGCTTTGGACTAGTTTTTTTCGTGGAAGAACCAAAAACCCCACAAACTTACAGAAGAAACTTCTGCAAAATGCAACACTTCCTAGAGACAGCAGCAGATTAAGCTAATACTGTTTTAATTCCAAGCCCCTAAATTTCAAGTCCACATCAACCAAAATTAAAACTCACTGCAGATTATCAAGTTTCATGTATTTTTTCACTACCCTTATGCAAAATTTACTTTGGCACAGTACAGCAGTGCATTATTAATCAGCATAGGTTTGTTTGAAAAAGCAGGCTCTATTTATTCAGAGGTAGGACTGACTCCAAATCCAGGCTTTCTTTTCCACATGGAATGCGAGTGTATCAGATTTGATATTTGATTTTTCAGCTCAGCTGTGAGGGACGAGCTGAACTTTGGAAAAAAACAGAGGTACAGTCTACGTGGTAACAGAAAAAGAAACCACAGTATTTTACTTTTTTTTTGTGGTGGTTTCAGGTATCAAAGTGAAAATGTCAAATGTCTCTCACCACACCCATTACAGCAAAATCTCAGACCAGTTGAAGACAATGACGCTTTGCTATTGGCATTAAATGAATCCGGTCTCACCCACCCATGACCAAAAAAGACACAGCGTCATTTCAAAATCACAGTCACTTTCCTATCAACTTTTTGCAGCGTTTTCAGATTTATACATCCTCTTTTTATTCTCATATTGCAGTCAATTAGCAGCTATAACTAAGCAGATCTGTGCAGTTTTAGCATGAATTCTTTAAAATCACTGATCTTTACAAGCTACTTTGATGAAAAAAGAGAATATTTACCAGCAACTATTAAGCATGAAGTCTGAGGAAACAGAAGAAGCTTGTAGGAGGATTTGCTAATGTAGTTTATTGCTGTTACTTTTCATATCTGAAAAGATACTGCCTCTGAAGTCTCTGACGAAAACGCAAATAGATATTCTTGGGAGACAGTACAAGCCAAATGCAAGTTACAAAATCAGATAACTTGGTCTTAAGGATTGCATCACATAAATCCATTGATATCTCAACAGTGCCACACTAATATACATGTAAAACCAGAATCTAAGTGTCCGGTGCTGCTGGAAAAAGAGATGGTGGAGACACACAAGGATTTTCACAACACAAGTCTTCCCCATAAATGTGTGCAGGAAACCTAGAGATGAAATCCCCCACAAGAAGACACAATACTACCTACCAGGCAGTGATAATCTCTCAGTGGCCACAATAGGCATGTTGTTGAAACAACTAGATGGAAAAAAAAGGCATCCATGCTTGAGTGATTCTGCAGAGCAATGTGCCTACACCTAACACAATGGAAAAGCTATTCAAGAATAGCTAATCTTGTGAAACTACGACTGCAGAATGCTGTTAGAAGCAGTGAAAACTGAAAATCCTCTGAATTAAGTGTTCACTGAGTAAGTTAAAGCTTTCGGTAGGCATCTCTCAACCCATCCACCCACATACCTGAGGGTGGCATCCATGTGATAAATTGCATTTAACATGCACCTGCACTCTACCTACTAATCCATCCTCACCTTGGCTACTTCTAGCATTACAAATCTCCAAGGTCCTTTGAACAACTGCCTTCTGCAAGGAAGAATTGCTCCTTAAAAGTGTATTGTCAAGAAGCCAGGAAAGATTTAGGTTCAAGTATACTGCTGTTCAACGTGGAGAGAAATAGGATCTTTAAATTCTTAGGAAACTAGGTTTCTGTGGGTTTGCAGGACTATTACTATTTCTAGGAGACAGAAATACACAATTTCTAAAAGGAAATCTCATAGTTCAGTCACTAAGCAGTAAGCAGCTTGGAGATGCATACCCACAGCTGGGATGGGGTCAGGTGGTGAAGCCCTCTAGATACTGACGGATTGATAACATGCACAGCTACTCTTGGATCACCTACAGGCAAAACCATCGTTCCTTAAGCCAGACAGACCCATCACACCCCTGCTCCCCTGAGAGCTAAGAGTCCATACAAGGCCAGCCAGTGGCTGCATGGAAAACAGAGGCCTCACCAAGGGGAACAGACTCTTCCATTGTTGAACTTCAAGGAAACTGACATTGTTTTGAAGGTGCAAATTAAAGGTGCAATAAATGCATTGGGAAAATGCTCAACTTTTCCTCAAAATACTGCAGCCATTCTCATGGCATGCTACTCTCAACTTGGGGAGAAGCAAATACTCATTTCTTGTCTCCAAACTGTGTGCTCTGTGGCAGCTTGAAGATGTGCCTGGAGGAGCACCAGAGGTCCCCAGAACCTCTATCCATGCCCACAGTACTCAGAGTGCACCTCCTTCAGCAGACATGAAAAATCTCTGCCTCCAGATGAGAGAAGGAAGGATGAAAGTGCGAAGGCCAATTTATTATTATTTCAACTCTGGCTGGGCACCAGGACCGGACCCTGAATAAATTATGCCAGGATATATGCTCAAAGTTAGCTTCCCTTGCAGTTCTGCACAAACAGAAATCAGCAGGGGTCCTGCATGTAGAACGGTTTCCGAATCGGGTCATTAATCTGTACAAGCAGAAAAACCTACCCAAAAAACACATTAGCAGCCCCTGCACTCCAGGTTACAAGGCTGAACTATCATGCAAATTGATACACATCTCTTGCCTCCTCGAGCTACAGAGGAGGGCACAAGCAACCTACAGGGGAGAGAGCACAGAAACCTATGGATGTGTGCTCCTGGTGAGGAGCAATGGAACAGGACAGATTTATTCAGTGATGATGACATGGTATTATTTTTTTCTGCAACAGCAATGCAAATTATTCAGACATGGTGACATCCTCAAATGGCTTAGCTCTAGAAATACGTATGTTGCGACAAAAATCTTTCTACCTTGAGTGAGCACACATAACCACAAGGGTAGAAGACAATTCAAGGTTTTAAGTATACAGAGACACACAGATTAGTCACTAACATTTTTTTCCATCTACTTGTTTGATGATTTATCAATAAACTAAGCAATCTCCATCTGCTGTCCAGTCAATAGCTGATTACTTAGATGATTCCCTCCAAGACCTTCAGGAGGACAGAGTCTTGAGGTCTTGCTTTCAAGGACAGACCAGTAGGTTTTTCATAGTTTTACAGGATGCTATTCCTTAATAACAGTGCAAAAAAGGCAGAGTGAAGAGATTTTTCCATTTTGAAACTACTGTAAAATGTAGAAGGGACTCTAGTTTTTTTTCCTTCTTTTTTTAAAATACTGATAATATTGCAGGCATGAAAAGATTTCACTCTTCTAAACAAAGCCTTACACTCACTATTTAATACAGCTACAAAGAGGACAGACCCAAGTGGGACAGAAAGGCCTATCTCTCAGACACTGTTTCTATCACAAAAATACCTATTATTTAGATCAGCCCAGGAAAGAACCACATATGAGGCAAGTCATGAAACGAGAACAGCCCTATGTTAATCATCTAAATTCATGACTATCTAAGCCACAAACAAGATCTAAGTTAACACTGGCTGGCAGCTCTTCAGGAGGCTACAGGAAACAACAGGGACTAAGGAGAGTAAAAGGAAAAAAGGGCTATCTAACCAATGCACCTGCTCCCTTGCTTCCCCTTCCCATTTTGCATAGAGAAATTTGCACAGTTACAACTCTTAAGTGCACATTAAACTTATGCCCTTTTACATTGACATGACTGTGAAGACATTATGGTGGGTGTAAAATACGATACTACTATTTAGAAGCATTTCTGCACTACCAGCTGGTGTAAAAGAGCCCTTGTACAGTTAGGAATTTTTGTTTCCCTATGTATGATAAAAACACAATGATGAGCCTTGTTCAGAAAGCATGTTTAAGTAAAAAGAAAAACACCTACTAATTTTTATATATATATGTATATTAAAAATATACAAATTACATAAACTTATAAATAAAAATACTTACAAATACATATGGATACATATAGAATTGGTACACATAGAGCTATAAATAGTATACATGTGTGTATATATACACACACATATATATATATATATATATAAAAGAAGCCTCTTGAGAACTCTAATTGCCAAGCGTGTGTAATGGGATGACTCCTACTCTCACCAGAAGCCCAGAATCAATTCTTGAAGTAATAAAATGCAAGTTCTGCTTCGCACCAGAGAAGAGTCAGTGAACAAAAGTTTGAACTGTTTCAAGTGAGCCTGAAAGATGCTTATTCACCAGAGTTTGAATCTGTTGCAAACGGCTCATTTAATTCAACCTCAGAGGCATTTGCTCTCCACTTTTCAACCTCAGAAAGCAGTAACCTAGCTAAGGAGGTTAGATGCAGTATCACCAGTTCAGATCAAAAAGATGCCAGTGAACAGCTGAGACTTAAATTTATACCCAGCACGGTTACACGGACATGAAAACGAACAGTAGATGCAATCAGTTTCAGCTACATCATGTATTTTTTGCCTGTTCTTAAAGAATTTCAGGATGAAAGATATTAAACAAAATCCTGAAATTAAAATCAACCAGGGAAAAATTAATCTAGCTGCCAAGAAGAACTGATTCAGGCTTCATAACAAGCACAGATACATATTCAAAATTAACTTTAAAAAAGCTTCTAACTTCAACTAATGTGCAATAAAATGACAAATGCACATATTATACGAACCAATTATAAAACATAGCAGCAAGCATTAACTACATGCACAGATCTTATGAGCACCCTGGGAGCAGGACAGTGGACTAAATAAAGTCAAGCAATCTTGAAATCCACAGACATTACATTTTCCCTTTATCAAAAGGGTGAGAGAGGTGTTCAGGGGGTTCTGACTTTTTGTTCTGAATGAGAGAGAAGAAAATACGGCAAATACTTGGAGTATCTGTAGGTTTAGTCTACATGCAGAATATTTACCAGAAAACTAAAACTACTGAAATCCTGCAATACATCCTTTAATCAGAGACTCACCTATTTCCAGAAAGAAGACAACCATTTACAAATCCGTTTCCCCAAGAAAATTATAAAAATCCTTTGGATATGCAACATTCAGTGTTCAACATTTGCCACCAGCAGACACTGTTGTTAAACAAAATGGGAAGCAGCCTTCAAAGCATCCAGACAGAAAAGCGAATCGTAGCCTCCCTGTAAATCCTGCAAAAATACATCTCGTTCACTTGTGTGGATCTCTTTATTGCAGTTGACATGGGCTTGCCCAGGGGACTAACTTGTTGTTCCATAAAGATCCTTAAATAGGCACTACTGATGAAACATTTAATCCAAGCCCTGGTATCAAATGGCTGCTATTGCCAGTGACAGTGATAGAAAAATCTATTTGCCAATTAAGTAACTGCATGCAAAGCTATGACTGTTTATTATACCTTTTAACATAGTTCAGCTGGTTTGGATCATATCCAGTGAGCTTCATATTTTACAAAAACTGCATTCCGTATAACTCATAAGTAACATGCTTTAAGCCTTCGTTTTTTAAATACACCTTTTCACTCATGTTGTTATGAAGTGTTTACTTGGGCAAGGGAATACATTTTACACAGAAATGCCACTTATATTATTCAGCTATACATATATATTGCATTGGACCTCTCTCTGTTGATAATGAAATTATGATTTATGCTTAGAATATATGACCATATTTCAGTTGTTGGGAAAAAAAGAGCACTTTAAAAACTCGCTGTGTTTACTTTAAATGCTAAGAATGTACAAAAGCTATTCATTTTTTGTAAAACTAAGGGAATACATTTTGATCCCATGAGTCTAATAAAACTCTACATAAACATAACAATAGGGAAAGCTAAGATGAATAGTTGAGATGAACACTTAAGCCTGGACTTCATTCCAGTTGGACTTCCACCATGCCAGGAAACAAGAAAACAAGTGAAGGGCCAGTAATTAAAAGGGACTTAAGATTAGTGGCAGCATTACACCCATGTGTGGCACACCATTAAAACAGGACACAGGACTCAGTTTGACAAGGCTGCAATTTAATAAAGTACAGAAGGGTGCAAGTTGCAGCTCAGAGAAGTCATCTTTGCTGAGAGTAGCTTAAGTGTATGCTTAACTTGAAATAACCACAGCTTAACATGTGCTTTGTGTCAAGCATGAATATACATCTTTGGGACATAGACTGTGTTTTCATTTCAACTTAGTATGAGAAAAATGAAATTAAGTCATGCTAATATATAAAGCAGTATTGATTAAAAATGGGACACAAATACTGGAAATGGCAAAATATATATCTGAAATGAATCCCTTTCCATAAATAGGAAAAAAGACAGACTAAGGTGACTTTTTGTATCTCTTAATCACATGAAAGTTAGGGGTGACCTTGATCTTAAAAAAATTACCAGATATAAGTTAGTATCTTACTCCTATTCCCCAATGCCATAAATTTAGTATAAACGAAGAAAAAAAATATACTTAGTGCTTCAGAATGAACACTGACTCTTCCACATTTTGTATTAAGATTTCTTTTACTTCTTGCTCTGCCATTTTAAACTTTGTAACTATTTTTTCAGGATAAGTTGTAGCTTTTACTGTCCCAAAATCTGGAGAAAATGTTTCCATCTTACTTTATCAGATTATTGAAACAATGTATTATAATTTATGGAAATCGCTATTTCCATTTTCCCATTTAAGCCTTATTCAAGGAAATTATTTATGAATTTTGGTAACTCTTTTAAAGTACATAGGCTGAAATCGTTAGGAATTGGTAGGAAGATTCATTGAAGACTTCTGTGAGGTAAATAAACTGATTTAAGTGTGATGCTCTACCACAGCTTCATGAGAACACAAACTGTAGCATTATCTTTGACTGAATTAAATTTAGCATCTAAAGTAAAAAATCCCAACTGTTTGTCTAGTAAATAAAGTTAATATTGCTATGTCATATTACAATACCTCTCTTCCCATAGTTTATGGCTATTTATATGGGAAAAAGTCCAGACTGTCAGTGCTTGAAAACTGCATTTGAGCCTCTTTACTTCCTTGATTTTTCCCTGCTGGGCAGAAATTTTTAATCATAAAAATACCTCCTGTAACTCCATATCCAACTTGGTTGTACTCAAATTTGAGCACAATCACTTTTTTGTACAAATACCTTCAGAGCAGTCACAACTGGAAACCATTAGGTTTGCATCTGAGCAGCACATTTTTGTGAAGGGTACGAGAAGACAGCAGGAACTGCAGAAGCACTGAGAGCCCAGTCCTGAAAATTTGGGGGTTTAGGCTTCACAGTATGCAGGTGAGTGCCACCTCTGAGAGTTTGCAGCTGCTCTCAGGTGCCTCCTCACCTGCCCTGGGCCACAGCCAGAGTGCACGAGCTGCAGGGAAGAAACTATTCCTAAAAAACTGAACATTTATTTTTTTAAATTTTTGTTAGGGCTGTTTTTGGTAGTTCTGAACCAGACATTTTTGTGACAAGTATTTATCAAAATATCACCTGACATTTTAGAGTTTTTAGTACATTTCTTTAACCAGCTCAGCTCTGACAGATATTCAGCAAATGCTTTGGGCATTTCTTATCTGGTGCTTTCGAAGTTTCTCTCAGACCCACAGTAGAAGTCACCAAAAGTTTTATTTCATTTTCCTAGGATTCTGATCTCTAACATCTACAATTACACTTATTTACTACTGTATAAAATATCTTTAAATGTGTCAAATTTACCTGATAAATATACTTCAATGCATAAACTATTCCTTTTTTTTTTTTTAATGTATCACAATGAATACATTGGCTTTAACATCTATTCTCTTGATCAGTCATTTTGAGGTGGTCCACTTTTGTTTTCCTGACTTTCACAAACATGCTTGCAGCCAGTAAGAGACTCTTCACTATGATTAATGGCCTCCCATTGGGTATACAGAGAATTTCCCAGCCTGGTTCCCTTGAGAATGCTCCACTACATGGATTTCTACGCAAAGCTAGATTAAAAGAGGAGGAGCAATAGCTATAGTCCACCTACCCCACAGCCATCAATTATATACAGTTATAAATCAAAGTTTTCAGCCAGAACAAAGCCTAGTGTGGCAAACAAACAAGGGCGTTCACAGCAAATTGTTTTGAAGCAGAATAAAACTCTTGATAGAAACAATGGGGCAAGCAAAGCCACTGTCAATATCACTATAAAGTTCTGTTGATTTATTAAGAATTAGACACAGTGTATCCAATTACTGCTGAATTAACTCAAACAGAAAGCAGCAAGTGGAAAAATAAGCAAGGAGATGGATTTCTCTTTTGAAAGAAAAAAATTGCGCAATTCTATATCATAGTTAATTGAAGACAGTAACGTGAATCATAAAGTATCTATACTTTAGCTCGCTGTATTTGTGTTTCTTGGCTTTTGGTTTTAAGCTCTCTCTTTCATGAAACACTGGTATGTCTATCTCATCCGTATTTCATCTCCGGTCTGTTTGTTTTCCCAGCTATTTCTGCCTCCATGCCATAGATGATTCTGATCAGTTTGGATATTTTTAAATACCCTTCACACACAATCTGCTTTCAAACAAGACAGTAGAAAAAAACACTAGGGGACATGGAGACAAAAGACTGTTAGCATCGCTCCTCACAAGTCTCTTCCCTTCTGGACAACGTGAATTATCTGCAGGGGGTTGGGCCCCCTTTTTTGTCAGACATCTAAAATTCCATTTTTTTATACACAGCAGTTTTTGGAAAGCCAAAGAATATAGTCAAAACCAGTCAAAATGAAAGTAACCTCCAGCCAAAAAATTAGTTGATATTTGCTATTGCACCCAGTCCTTACTGCAGAACATTTTTCACATAGACTTTGTCTCTCTCTGAAGAAACAGATGCTTGTGGAGAGTGCTCAGTAATTTTCAGCAAGTGAAAAATTAATTTTTTACAACTCTGACTAAAGCTGTGCAGCCAAAGGCAAGAATCTTTAGGATGACTTCACATTCCTGAGAGACAAACCTTGTCTGTCCTACACCACATTTTCCCCAGTCCTTCCTTGCGCTGCAGTCCTCCAGCTTGTAGCAGGCATCAGCACCCCAAGTTTGGAGTAAGATGGAGTTTCTGCACCTCTGACCGTGTAGGGTCGCACACGAAATACAGAATTGTAGAATAGAATTACATAGGCTGGAAAATACCTTTAATATCATTGGGTGCATCACTGCCAAGCCCACCACTAAATCATGTCCCCAAGTGCCACAAATGCACAAGATGTCCAGACCTACATTAATGCACACGCAAGCTCCTGTTTTCTTTGCAAAGCTGTCTTCAAAGAGGCCCCACATATCCAGAATGGTGTACGGGCACCATCCACTATGGGTTGAAGGATTCCTATGGGCCATGCAGAATCAGAGACTCCCAAGACACCCAGCCCCATGACAGACAGACAGCAAGCAGAGCCAGAGTCTGTCTGCCAAACCACTCCTTCTTCACATGAATAGAGCTTTCCAAAGCAGAATTCCTGAAAAATCCAGAAAAGCACTGTGGTGGGATCCTTATTCTGTGTGCTGGGAGATGGGGAGGGCTGATGACTATGGCGAGGCAGATGTTCCAGGTTACTCATGCAACACACAACGTATCAGAGAGCTTAACACCGTGCAGAAGGGTGAGACCGGACTGCAAGAGGTCATCTCATCCCAGGACAGGATAAATGACATCAGCATTGTTCCTGACAGACATGCTTTTAAATACTTCTAGTAATGGGAAGTTCATGATCTCCAACAGCAGTCCTCTCCAGAGCTTTATTACCTATATCATTTGAAGGGTTTTCTGGTCCTTCTCTCATTACTTTCTTTAGTCTTCAAATTATTCCAGCTCAAGTTATTCCTATCTTTGCAGCACTGCCACGTAGAATCTGTAGTGCTGGTACCCCTCACAGAAGCAGCTCAAAGGGGTGGTGCACAGAAAGGGAAGTATAACACAGTCTGTAAACATCCTGCCTAAGTAAAGCTGTGTGAGAAACATGGACCATCACCTCAAGGGCCGCTGAGAAATTCCCAGTAAAAATCCAGAACAGTTAAGTGTGCTTAGTGACTTGCAGGTTTGTAATATACATAACAGCAGTATTAGTTATTGACTAAAGAAGCTGGTTTTCCTTTGTTTTTTTTTTTTCTTTTTTCTTTATGGTGGCAAATAGAGTGCAGAATTGACATGAGGTCTGGAGCTCTAACCCCAGCTCTGCTGCTGGCACTACACCACCTAATTCAAAACACCTAATAACGAAAGTCAATATCCTTCAGCAACCAAATAAAACTGCAGAAGATCAGTTTCTACAAAAACAGAACCAATTAGTACATACTTGAAATTTTTTTTTGTCTCCTAAGTGTGTTCATTCTGGATAGACCTTCTCAGTTTTCTTATCTGATCATAAATTTTCCATCAGATTGCCATGCTTGCAGGCATGCATTGCTTAACATTTGTGAGCATGAAAAAAAGAAAAAAATCACCATTCATGCTTAGGTTTTCTTCCAGATTTCTGAATCTTGAGAAGAAGAAAAAGATGTTCATACAAGAATTTCTTCAAAGTTACTCTTCTAGTGTTAACACAAATTGTCTTTCTAGAAACCTACATTATTTTCCTGGCAAGACTATCTTCACGTAAGAATAATAAAATTTGGTATCCACAGGTTCATGATCCACACATCCACATTACTAGACCTCTCTTCCTATGTATTTCCACACTAATAAAAGAGACATTTGCCAAAATACATAAAAGCACACAAGAATTCCATTAAGGAATTCCACAATCAAGAGTCACAGCCACTCACAAATGACAATCTTCAATTACAATTTAAGAGGTACACAAGTATATACTCCATTTAGGTTAAAAATGTCCAGTAAGTAGATTTCAAATTTTCAAGGAATCATGAGATAGAAAGTGAAAAATGCGAACAAAAATGCTAATGTTTCAACTTTTAAGATGATATACCACGCACATCCAACTCCCTTTAAATCAATTTTATGTCTAAATTACACAAAGCTGTTGGTAGAGGTAAAATTATGCTGTTTTGAAGAAGACATCAGTAACAGGTATGATTTAACATACTTAAAAGTAGCTTAAGAACTACATGTACTTACCTGCTGAATTTCTCTCTTTTTCACAAACTTCTCCATCCCTGTATCATTTGAGACACACGCACATCTATTGTATCTTGTATTTTATAAAATATGTTCCTTAGGGGAAAGGGCCATATAGCATTTTGCATGTAGAAAATCTAGTCCAACCCAAACGAGGTCCAAGCTGGCAGAAGCTTGTAGCTGCTCTGACACGTGCTAAATATTAAGAATAGAAACTAACACTGCTTTCACAGCTCCGTGATGGTATTTGTGTGTCTAAAATTAAATGCGAAGTCTATTGATCCACACCCAGTTTTTAGTGTTGGGCAGATTCAAAGTGGAAGACGAGAATGATGACCTTGACACAAATGGGATTGGGAATCTGACTGGATGGGAGGAAAATTTGTGTTTTTTCAAAAAATCTGAATGTGTAATCCTCCGAACAGACCTGTGGTTAGGTGTAAGAACATCAACCAAAGTGTGACATCAGCCAATTGCCTCATTTCTTTAAGACTCATCCTGCAGCCTCTCCAATAGGAGGGAAACCCTTCATCATCCTGGTTAGATGTCTAGTGCAGGAACTCCAGGAAGAAGCCTGACACAGCAGATACAGGAAGTTTAACTTCACTCCTTTCATTGAGTAGCTACAACAACAGGATTTGACTTGTAAGGACAGAAAGTGGACAGACACACTTAATTTGTTATTGAAAATTACAGTCATATTTTGATTACTTTTATTTGCAAATTATTCTGGAAAAGAAACCAAAGCACGTACCTAATCTTAGTAACAACAAGCTCAAGGTCAGGCAGAAGAATATAATTATCTTCATAAAAAGGCATGGAGACAATATTAAGGACACAGTTCTCTGTATGAACTTTGTGAATGGATGAGTACATCTTAAAAGAGCAGATGGAGAGAAACCTTCCTTTCACTTACTACATGAAGTTATGTCTGAACCATATAATATTAAGGTAAGCACTATTTGTAGATGCAAAATTACTTTTTGAAGGGGTCACAAATTCAAACACAGCACCTCAGCCTAGCCCGAAAGCGTTCCTGTTTTTATTACTCCTTTTTAAATGTTTATTTCATACACATTTACCACAGCTCATTTCAGCTGAACAGAACCCCCATGTCTGTGATTTTTGCCTACAAGAATATTAAATTTCTGCACATCTGTCTTCTCTCTAGGGGTTTCTCTAGGGAATATAATAGTCTATTTGTTTTTCTATTGATCTTGTATCTAAATACTGTTTTCTCCTTTCAGAAAAAAAGAGAGCTGCCAAAGAATCAGTAGTGTCACTGTGAAAATGTTTTTCTTAGCTGGATGAAATGATGGCAGAGCAAGATTGGGAAAAATATTTTTCAAATCTGTTTTAATAAGCGTACTTCCAGATAGGGATATGCTAGATATTGGTCTAGGCATGCCCCAGGCCTATGATCCATCTTTCATCCTTTTTACCAATTTCAGACTGACAGCTAAATTAGCTCATGGAAAAGGCTCCCGTAGGCAGTAACCAATAACCTGCCATCCAAGGTAAGTTGCAACAGTGAGAGGCATAGGAAAAAAAATGGAGATAGAAAGCTGAATTTACATCAGTCGATAAGAAAAAAAACAAGGATACAAAAAGGATCACATTCTAAAAAAAAAAAAAAAATTATATAAGTCATGCTGGAAAGAGAAGTAGAAATTGTGATTTAATGCAGTGTTAAGCAATAGGGATAGACTGACCTCTTAAGACATGACTAGCCAGTCTTTGAGTTTCTGTAGTTAGTAAAACCAGTAAGTTTACAAATACGTAACGCAAACGGAAGAGCCTTCTCTTCCTATAATATTTAGGCTTACTACCACCTACCTTACTATCACCTAAATTACTGAGATGTGCTCATCAGGAGACAATAGCACATCATGAAAGGCAAGATATCAACAACCTTTTGAAAGACAAAGCTCATTTTCTTCTCAGGCAAAATAAAATCCTCAGCATGGGAGTGTTCACATTACAGTGCTAATAGTGCACATGTGCTGAATTATTTAAAAAATAATAAAGATAGGAGGAATGACACATCCGCCGGTTCACTGACAAAGCAGGCAGTTTAATATTTGCACAGCATCTATCTGACCAAGCAACTTGAGCTTATTGAATCTGATGCTTAACATAGATTTCTGCATGAAAAATAACTGCTGCAAACACTTAGAATAAACTCCTTCTGAAATGGGCTTAGTTATAGCTGAACTTGTATTTTAACTTGTATTTTACACTTGCATTTTTTGTCATTTTTTTTCCATCAGACTCTATAACAGGCAAATCACAGTTTAAAACCAATTACTTCAGTACAGTTAGTGATTTTTTTCATGGTAGCAATTTCCCCTAATGTACAATGTAACATTCCCCTAATTTCTAATGTACAATATAACATTAGAAATTATAATTAAAATTATGGTTTCAAAAGTAGGTGCAGTACTTCGTTAAGCACCGTTAACAAAGTTTCTTCTGTTTCCTTCATATAGATAGATAGATAGATAGATTAGAATTTCATTAGACAATCTCAAAATGTTAACTCAGATACTTGCAAGAAATCCCTTTTTGTTTAGTGGGATGCCACAAAACATGACAAACCCATTTTGTTGCTCACTGCAGCTGTGTGTCTGCGTTTGAAAAGCATGCTTAAATTAAAGATACAAAGAAATGCCTGGGGTTTCATTGCATTGCAAATGTAAAGAAAGACTGATTTTCTTCAAAGGAGGTTGATAATAACCTACAAACAGCAGGTATTTTCTGCTACCAGCATGTAGCTGGCATGTCATGGCTAGTACATCTTTAATCATAATAATGAGTTCTGTGGTAATCATGATAAAATATGTTTTAACTGACAATGTTTTTACCTGCCATTGCTACCCTCTACTGAGAATTAGCCGACTTCTTTTCTTTTTGAGCTTCTCTAGCTTTAGCAGCACATCTCATTGAGGCAGCTGTATCATTAGCTGGGTTACTACTTTAAAAGGTTTGCTAGTTGTCAGCATTTAACTCTTAAATATCAGTTTATGTATTGTGAAATTCAAGTGACTGCTTAGAACAAGGAACACACAGAAAAATAATGGAATGGTCTGGAAAAATAAGGGAAATTGCCATTTCTTTTCCTGCAATATGCAAGCAGTTTTCTGACTTCTTTCTCTAAGCAAATAATATTTTTTCTGCTAAAGTTAATTCATAGAATCACAGAATGGTTTGGATTGGAAGGGACCATAAAGATCATCTACAACAGCCCTGCCACGGGCAGGGACACCTTTACTAGACCAGGTTGCTCAAAGCCCCATTAAACCTGACCTTGAACACTTCCAGGCAACCATAGCTTTTCTGGACAACCTATTCCAGAGCCTCACCACCCTCACAGTAAATAATTTCTTCCTAATATCTAATTTTAATTTAACCTCTTTCAGTTTGCAGTCACCACCCCTTGTCCTGTCACCACATATCCTTGTAAAAAATCCCTCTCCCAGTTCTCTTGTAGCTCCCTTTAGGTACTGAAAGGTCACAATGAGTTTACCCCAGAAATTCTCCTTTAAGTTCCCATTTTCTCTTATGTGCATTTTCTCCAAGATGTTTCCCATGTAAAACTAGCATATTTCTCTTGTCTGTTGGGGAAAAAAAAAAATCAAACCCATATCAGGATTCTCTCTTGTCCTAGACTATCAACATCACAAAAGGGCCAGTTACCATCCCCTCCAGCAAGCATCCCATCCCTCTCAACCCAGCTATTGAGAGCCTCAACTTTTGCAGCTCCTAACTGGAAGCAGGAACACAGCAATTTCCTATGAGGCAACACCAACTTCCAGCCTACTCCAGAAAACCTGATTCTCCTTGAAATGTTGTGGATACCCTATCCTTGAAGGGATAGGCCAGGTTGGATGGGGCCCTGAGCAACCTGATCTAGTGAGTGAAATCCCTACCCATAGTGGGGGGGTTGGAACTAGATAATCTTTAAGGTTCCTTCCAACCCAAAACATTCTATGGAATGTCACCTTCCTCTTTTAAGACAAAAATAAATGCATTAAAGAAACCTCCTGCCTTTTTAAATTAAAGAAAAAAATTAATAGCATAATTAGAAAAACATCACTGAAATTCCACAAAAAAAAAATATGGAAGGGAAGCTAGAGAAAAGTAATTAAAGTTTTTTTTTAAAGCACAACAAAAGCTGCCCAGTGAAACATCCTGAACTGCAGAACATCCAGCATCAAAAGTTAAAATCAAAAATAAACTAGATGTCTAATAGGTCTAATAAACTTCCCCCAGGTCCACAATAAACAAACAGGTGGCTATGAATAAATGCAACCTCTTCTACCAGGCTTGTAGAGGATTTCTTGGAAGGGAAATCAGTAGAGGTCTTCTGAGCAAACCTAAAACAGCTTTGAGTGCTGGGGATGAACCCAGCATGGGCGCTGAGCCTCATGCAGCACAAATATCTGCTCCACAGCAGATTTCAAAAGGCTGTGCCACACCTCAGGTACTGGGTTTGGCCAGGACAGAGCAAATTTTCTGGGACAGAGTTAATTTTTTAAACCACAGCTCATCAGAGAAGAGCCCCTGATGTGTGGTTTCATTTTTGCTTCTGCCACTGTCCTCACAGTGGTACCAGCAAGACTATTCTTATCACTACCCCAAAAAAAATTATCTAACGGTTGCACCTTGACCACAGCACTTCCAGGGACCTGGGCCTCCATCCCAAACCCTTTCATAGATGGGAACCAACTGGAGCAGTAATGGTGAAAGATGAGGTGGGAGCAGATTGTCAGAGGTTATGACTTGGGCTGAGTCTCCTACTCCATTGTCAGCCAGCCCTATACCTGAGCTTCTACAAGCCTCAGTGTGTTGCAAAACATTAATAAAACTTTCCACTGCACAGTGGCAATATGACCAGGGCTAGAGACAACACTGTTGAGGTCCTCAGATTTGGTGGTAGCACAGCTTTATTCAATACATCGGGTATTTTGTTCAATGTGAGCAATATAAATGCACCCTAGCAGGTAAAGACCTCTGCAGGAAAAAAGTACTTAAAGACTAAACTATGAAGAAATAAGCATTCTAAATGAGTGCTCATTTCAAAAGCATTTTTCTTTTGCCACTTATTAAGGTTTGCAGAAACCTGCTGAAAGGATGTTTCTCTGTTACAACCTTTAACTCCGAGTTCTTAACCATACCATAGATCATAATATTGTCATTCTTCACTGTCACCACTGCGTCAGCAGCTGTTTTTGGTCTCACAAAAAAAGGATTTGACCTTTGAGATGGACAGGAAGCTGAAGGAGCAACTTTATGAAAAAATAGCCTCCTGTTTACATTTGCCTTGTTTAGCGAACAATTATCTTGGGAGACATAAGTAATAAGCATGTAAGTTTACATAAGCAGAAGTGTCATTTTGATAGCACTAAATATGAGGGCATGTCAAGCTGTCGGTAGCAGTTCTAACTATAAAATGCTTATCTGTATTTTACCAATAAAACCCACAAAAATGCAAATGACAAGACCAACAGCACAATCTGTCAGAATCTAACCCCAACCTATCACAATGAGGCTCATCCACAGCCACAGAGAAAGCAGCAGCTGCCATTATTTTATGGGACACAATTTTTAGTGGTATTTGTTTACAACTGTATCTTTAATGCTGATAAATCCAGACCACCTATTCTATGATTCTATGATCTACATTAAGAGCACCAGCAAGCCTCAAACTATTCGTTATCTATGTCCTAAATATTCTCAAGTACTTCAATTCTACTATAGTCAGCATTAAGTTTTCTATATATATTTTTGTGCTGAAAATAAATGTATCATATGAATCTGAGAAGCAGTAGGGTGAACTATATGCAGTATAACATCTTATGAGTGTTAAATGTTATGTTACAGATAACTCATAATGACAGAGACAAAGCAACTCAGTTCTTCTTTAAAATCTTGTATTCTGCAAAAGTTATAATGCTATTTAAACATATTGCAAGTACTTACACTCATTGTCTAGGTAATCTTAAGTTTTAATGAATCATCACTTCATTTTCTGAGGTTTGAAAATATGCAAAAATCAAATGTGAAGTATAATAGCTTTTCCAACTTTGTATTTTACATTGTCTTCACAGTGATAATTACTTTAAATATTTTAAAGGAAAAGGCTGTAAAGGTGGAATGTACAATATCCAATCAGGAAACCAACCTCAAGAGCACCCCTGAGAGTGTACTTTATTAGTACAACAGAATATCATTTTATCTGCTTGGAAGAAAACACTACTGTTCAGAGTCCTTATATTCACAGTTTTATATGAGACCTAGAGAAAAACTCCATACATTACAGAACAGATTTACTGCTATATACATGCATACCTCTTATATTTGCATGTATTTAATATTCAGCAGGTTCTGTAGACCACCTCTACACTGCTACTCAGTTCACTACAGGATAGTAATGACACTGACAACAAACTCATCCCCTGAGAGTACTCGGGCAACTTCTCTTAGTTACAGTAGAAGTCTCTTGAACTACCATCCGGCTCAAGGGAAGATTTAGCTCTTTATTAACTTAAATTTTAACAAACAGCTGGAACAAAGAGCACAATGCCAAATAACCACGACTGTCACCACACCTCCCGGGGCAGCACGTTCTCCTCTATTTCATCTCTAACATTACCAAATGTAAATTGAAAAAAACACCTAAATCTTCACTGGGCTATTTCATGGTCCTGAAATGCAGGAAGAATAATTTTTGGCTTGGCATCTAAAGTAGGGAGAATACCTCATCAACCAACATACTCAAGGTGCTATGGAGCAACATCATATGGAGTGTTCAGAAGTACCACAATGAGAAAAGAACACACGCCTACCCACTTTTAAACAGCTCCTAATGACTCAAATTACAGAAAGCTCTGTAAGAAGACAGACATGCAAGTGCACTGCCACAGCTCAGCAGAATCCTGTGTGCAGGCTCTGTGGTCAGCATTTTTTTTCAATCCGTTTCCAGCAAAAGATGGATTATGAAACATAACCCCTACATTTAAAAGTCCAATGGGACGGCTGTGATAACACTACCTGTCTTACTGCTTAACACAGACCATTGTGCTTTGGTTTCCTCTGCTTGGGCTTCTTTTTGCACCACAGATGTCAGGAATATTTCTATTTAACATTTGGCAGACTTTTTTCACTGAGGAAAATTAAAGGCCTCCACAGAGTTAACCAATGTACACTTTTTTACTTATAGAACTTGACTTCAACTTTCCATCTGTCTCAAGTTCATCCCCAATTGGTGTGCTGAGACAGCAAAAGACTATGGATTAACCATCCGTCTGAAGAAAGCTGAGATAATGTGCCATCCTACACTTGGGAGAGGATAAAGATCCAGCATGACAATCAATGCAGATGTACTCTCATAATGGATTCCACTTACTGGGATGAGTTTTGTTTAAGCACTAGCCTTAGTGATCACTAAATCATTATTTAAAAGTAAAAAGTTGTACCTTGCCTTCAGCAAAGTACTGCACTGAACCTGACACCAGCACAGTGTGAGATCAAACAGATCAAACAGTCCATCCTCACTCCACTTCTACTCAAGACTCAAGCCAACACTCTTTTTCTCTTCCTTCTGCTCCCCAGAGGCTCTCAAGACCATTCAGGGCATCCAGCTCACCCTGAACACAGGTCTCTTTCCCTCTCTTCACCCCAGCACGGTCACCACTGTAATTTCAGCCATGTCCACTGCCTTCCTCAACACCTTCCTCTCCCTCTGCTCCTGCCCTCTGTTCTCCCCAAACTGCTCAGCATGTCACAGTGAGCTTTCTCCTTCTGCCTCGTCATGGCCTTGCATCTGCTTCTCCAAGTTTCACTTACTCTTTTTTCACTCCCTTAGCTCAATGCTGTCCTCTTGTTGTGTAACTGACTCCCTTTCATCACAAAACAGACAAAACACCCAAAAAAACAAACAAAGCAATAAATAACCCTGTTCCTGGCAAGGTACTTGCTGCCATCCCATGTTTATTTGGTCTGAGCTCCTTCTCCCAATGCATGCCTTGTCTGCTGACACCACAGTACCTCTGAGCACAAGGGCTATTTGCTGTGGGGTATTTGCAAACTGCCTAGCACAAAAAGGTCCTCCAGTAACAGCATAATTTCTTTACTCCAAAGAATCAGTATCAGGACACTACTATTTTTAATGCAGCTCATCCAAGGGAAACCTACACATTTTTTCTTTTTTCTTTTTTTTTCAATATGCTTTCTAAACAACGAAACAAGTTGTTTTAACTGTTTGTAGGCACAACTGAGCATGTAAGGACATATGACACCCACACAACTGTGGATGTAGGGAGTATTATTTAGCATATTGACACGCTAGTGGAGTAGAGCCATCCTGTACCATTCTCAACATCATTCCAAGGGAGGTGAAGAAGAAAGCCAGCTTGTGTTTTCAGCCTCAGGTAACAGAAATCCAAGACATTTAACTGCCAATCACAGGCTTATTTGTCTGATCCTATGAAAATGTGAGCCCAACTCATTCCAGATGGGTGCATACCCAGGTGCCCAAATTTACATATGCAAGCACAACAAACATGCTCCTGCACAGACCCACACTGCCCACCCAGCAAGGAGCACAGTAGACCCTTAAAGTGTCTTTTCCACTTCTGTCCCACCCCACACACTGTTAAAAACTGCAACCTAATTTTAATTCATGCATATTGTTCGGCAGAATAGTTTGTGGCAAATGACAACTGCTAGACAAAAACATTTCTCCAGCATTACTTTTCAATGAGTTCCCATTTGTACTCATCTCCTCTGTCCAGATGAAATGACATTGCAAGTCAGACACACCTGTTTGACAAGAAGTGAAGTCATCTGGGACATGAATTTGTCCTCTTACATAAGAGAAGGCCTAGCCATAGAATAAATAGTAAGAAAATAAAAATAATAATACACATCCATAAAGCAGTAGGATAGCAGAATTGTCACCCATAAAAAATACAGAAAAGGGAATGTGTAAAAAAAAGTTTTTTTAAAGAAGTTATTAAAAAAAAAAAAAAAGCTTGAACAGCAAAGGGAGACAGACAGATGAAGGAAAGAAAACATCCTGGCCATTATGACACCAGCCTCAACATCTGCAGTTGGTGAGGAACAGAATTTATTAAGGCAAAGTGAATCCTCAGGGTGAAAACAAGTTCGAAACATACTTCAACCTAAAGAAAACAGGATGCTTCTCAAGCAAGGAAAGCAGTTTATACTTCAGAGAACAAAAACAACTGTATTCATTTGTCTTAGTCGCCAAGTGCCATAAATTGAGCCCTTCTAACTTTAATTAGCAGTTAAAAATATTTGCATTTAAAATAGTTTGATCTCTACTTAATTAATTATTTGTCACCTATAGCCCTTTGTTTTCTCCTTTATGAACCTGAATCAAACAAAGCAATAAAGTTTCTCTTTGTTTAATAGAGTGTAAGGAGAAATAGATGCTCAGAAGGTAGGTGCTTCCCCATCCTCTCAAGCTTATCATTCAGACCCACTAAAAAGAATTCTTCGCTGTGGCTGAGCCCTTGGTTTAAGGACCTTAAAAGTGGTATTGTCACATCTTTATAAAACACATGTATTATAACTAGCTAGTTAGCAAAAAAGTCATGGTAATACTTCTAACAGGCACACACCATGTGCATTTGAGGACTGGGTGATGACAGATTTGGACCAAGTCAGAGTCAAATATTGGCTGGGGAGAAGAATCTTTCCAGCACCACCACTCAGTAGCCACTTTGTACCTGACTAGAACATACAGGTGAGATGTCGCTTCTTGTGTATTCAAGAAGCACCTCCACCACCTTTTTTTCTATGTGACCATCTCTGAAATGCTCTCTTTCCCACATAAACTCCACTGAGGCTGTTCCTCACCAGCAAGGTGCCAGATTGCTGCAACACACCTGCACAAAGACAGCAGCCCTGAGAGCAGATGGCTTCTGCTTACAAAGTGGGTGGCTTGTGTGAAACGCCAGCGGCATCAACGATCAAGTTCTGCTGGCTGCCAGCAAATTTCCAAACAAAATGTCACGCTATTGGTCTACCTCACCTGGTGCTGAACATCTGCAGCGCTATTTTTCTCTATTTCCTTTCCTTCTCTTCTCCTTCACACTCTTACCACCGCTCCTGCCCTCCCCTGCAATCAATCAGCAGTCTCAACCTGGAAACCCCTTGCTGTGAATTGGAGGGAGCTGCTGGTGGGGTGTTCTCCCATCCAGAGTCTCAACTTTGTGATTCTTTGGATGTTTTGGCTACTAAACTCTCAATTTGTGAGTACTCAAAGCATGCTACAAGGCCAGTCCCGCTTTCTACCCTGAAGACTGGGAATGTTTCAAGCTCATTGTGTTGCCACTGAATATCTGTCACAGAGAGATGAGCAGTCCTTTCTATTCCACTGTTCTCTGTACTATGTATTAATTACAGGAAGGGCATCCAGAACATAGCTTAGGTCTCCTTAATGGCTTTTAGAAATCTAAACACGTGAAAACAAACATTGGATTTTATTCTGTACATAATCCTTACCAGCTGTGACTGAGCTTTATATAAACCAAGCTATTTGATCAACTTCCTTAATGAGAATTGCCTTGTAGTGTAAATCATCTGAGGAGGTAGGACAAAAAGCAAATTTTACTTACCCCTGTGCTCTAGTGTCATCACTTAGAAAAGGAATCAACACAGCAATTAATTATTTTTACACACACACTCTCATCTGAAGGATTGGCATGATCTAGTACCAGACAGGTAACTGTACAAGTCTGGTAATTCACAGATGTGCAGCATATTTATGGAAACAATCCAAAAACATTTGGCTCGGGGGAGGTGGGAGAGGGAAGACCACCAAAACACTTCAGTCTTCTTTCTGAAGATTTGCTATGTGCCCGCCAGACCACATGTTAAAGCAGCATTTCTTTAATAAAAACAGAATCTTAACTCTGGAAAATTACAAGATTTGATATGGAAAGCGTCAGCTACAGCTGATGGACACCAAAAGCAGCTGTGGACACCAAAAGCAACTATAAATCAAAAGCAAAACACTCACTATGCCAGGAAACAAGCTATCTGTGCGAGATGCCCAAAGACTGAAAGGCAGATGCTTTGTCATTAATATCAAAGCAATATTTACCACATCCTGACCCAACTCTAAAACCAAACACAAGATGCCACACTCTGGACAGTCACCAGAGTTTCATTCTCCAAAGATGAAGAATATCCCCCGTATCACTTCACTGACAAGGTCAGGAACATGTTCTCTTGACCTAGTGGGCAGCAAGAGGTGGGGGCCAAGGACACTCTACATGGACTGGAGCAGTATCTGCTCCTTGAGCAGGGAAGAACGTGGCTCTACCTTCAGCCACTTCAGGGTGGCTATTATGGGTGTCACGTGTGAGACTGAGCAAGCCTCCCGAGGGCTGGATCTGCAAGCAATGGCAGCTTGATGGAAGCACAGTGAGAGAAATACACAGTTACACCAGGCAAGACCACCAGCAAACGAGGGGGCAGTGCTGACTTTGAACAAAGAGTGTTGGAGCTTTATTTCCTTGACTGTGTCTAGAGGGAGAAGGAAAAAAAAAGGAAAACAACCCCCAAATCCCTCCATATACCTTCCAGTCCTAAAAAGTCAGGTGAAAAGGAAGTAAAATCAGTTCCTAGAAAATTCAGCTATGTCTTTCCATGATTACTAAACGTGGAATGGTAGAAACGTTGGAAGATTATTTGTCTCTCTCCCCTACTGTTCTACTAGTGGAAGAAAACAGGGGTGTTGGAACTAGATGGTCTTTAAGGTCCCTTTCAAACCAAACCCTTCTATGATTCTATTTGATAAAGAAACAGGTGTATTCAAACTTATATTTTACTTAAACTTATTTAAAACAGAGATCTAAAATCCCAAAATTAAAAGAAACCACTTTACCTAGCAGTAGCATCATATGACTCCTTCTTCCATTACTAATGCCAACTACAACATGGAGGGCAAAAATGGCCAAGCTGTGAAAAACAGCTTATTTTTCCAGCCTACCAATGGCTTTTGTGCCTTTTTCCACAGTACAGAGGCTTGAACAGACGAGACTCATTCTCAAAGTCCTTCTCAGCCATGCTATGGATGAAAAAAGATTTTCCAGTAGGTTATTTAATCCATGGCCCACCTATAATTACTCATGCACAGGAAGAGAAACTTCTAGTTTCAAGCTTCTGAAAGCAGATTAATGAAAGTGCCTTTGTTTGTGGGGAAAGAGGGAGCAGGGTAACTTGCTTAAAACGATACATTTTTGCCATATGTAGGTAGAAAATAAACCCATCCATCAAGAATATATTAAAAATAGATGAAAACTGGCTCCAGACGTAAGATTACTTGGTGAAAATGCCAGAATAATGGACACGGAATTTTTATTCGATCAGCTCTGAACAACAGGAGAGATTAGTTTATGCAAACTCTACAGAACAAGGCTTTATTTCAGAAAGTAATCCTTCAATTTAGCCAAGATTTTGTTTGCTCAGAGATACAATGGAATAGCAAAAAAATAGAAAATATCTGGCATACAGAAAGACAAGCCTGTGTTCTGCACTTCGAAACAATTAAAGATGTGCTTTGCACCAGAGTAAAGCTTTTAACTATTGGAATAGGCAGAGCCAAATCTCGTATTTTGTGCATACAGTTTAAACTGCCAAACAGGGTTTATGTACCGATTAGCGGAGATTATGTAGAGTGGTACAGCCATTTTTTAAAAATACAATATTATTACAAAGAACCCCCAGAGGTTCATATGAAGATGGTCTCTATTTCATAGACAGTAAAATCACTGAGGCATATCATCACAGCAATGACTTACTACTCCTGAAGGAGCCAAGGGAGTCAGGTTCAGGGCTGTTAATGCAGGGAACAGCCCTCCCCTGCAACTGAACATGCAAAAACCAGTTTACAGCTCATATCAGGTTTTTACTGGACTTTGACCGAGGTCTTAACACGTCTGCATCGCTTGTCAGCTTCACCCAGCTTTTCTAAGGAATTAGGACAAATTAAAAACACCTAAAATATGTAATTTAGGAAGTCTCTACTTCTTGTCACTCGAGTAACACCACTGGTGGCTGTAAATCTTCGCCAGGCTTTTGGGAAAAGTCACTTTCACAACCCTACCACGAGCATGGGACAATACTACATACTGGATCATGCCATTCTGACGTTCAGGTTGCGATGTCTCGGGTCTTACTTCACTGTATGTCCAGCGTTCTGATCAGCATAAGGCTATTTATCTTCACTACAAACACAAATACTTACATTACTTAACAGCTCTATAAACGCTTTTTTGGATAATCTTCGTTTTGTAAAACACATTTAACATGATTAATAGTCATCAGCACCACAAAAGCACTATAATATAAATATAACTGGACTTTAGCAGTACAACCGAAGTGGATAGCAGAGCGTGCTTACGAAAAACAAGCACATTTTTCAGTAGCAGCCCTTCTCTACAGTTTGACATCAACAGGGAAAACTGAGGTGTTTATTGTGGACATCAACAGCACTACCAGCATCACCCACTACTTTGCCAAACACTGTCATACTTGAATGTTACCTGAATCGTGTCCCACTCCGCCTAAACCAGGCAGTCCACTGCTGTGTGTACTAAGTGTCCTTGGTAAGTTACTCTGTGCAATATAAAGGCACAGGCACACGTGCTAGCAATGTGCTGTGCATGCAGTATCCTCAACATTGCCATGTTTTCTCCCATCCCTCCATGCGCTCCAGGAAAACTCCTTGGAATATCCCACTCCCCTCCTTCTCACATCATCTTACTACCATCCACTAACCACCCGGGCAAATCTGCAATGGAAGCGAGACCAAATTGCATTTTATGAAAATATATACCAAAGGCAGTTGCCCATCACCACTTTTTACCTACTTTTGGGTGCAAGTTCCACAGGTTCTCCAGAGCCTGCTCACACACACAGACGGCATCTCAGCCCCACAGAAGCAGAATAAGTACCCTCACCTTAGCACAGAAGATGTGGGTAATGCTTTCAGTTGGCACAGGAGCTTAACGACTCTATCTTTAAGTGTGTACAAAACATACCTGTGTCTCTGTGTTCTGCCTCAAAGCTGAAGGAGAAATTTATCCTCAAGGAAAGTACACATGATTTATGTAGCTGATGGTACAATGCACACCAAAGTCTTCAGGCACATTATCAAGGCAAGCACTCTCTTTGACTAGGAGATTGCACAGATTAGAAATTAGAAACTCAACTGCAGGTCTACCATTGCTGCTACCATCTCACTGCCAAAACAGAAGAGAAAGAAAAGGTTCATTTGAGAGCAGTACAACATGCTGACAGGACAAATCTAGACCCCAGGATCATCCCATAGAAGACCAATGATGGATTGAAGAAATTTCTCTGGACTACCAACTGAGAAAGCCTCCTTGAGCGAAGCAGCCCTGGGGAAAAAGACATACCCGAGCTAAGGGACAAGAGGCAGAAATGAGAGATGCAACAAGCCAACACCAAAGAGAAAACTAAAAAACTGTTTGCCAGTTATTACTCTTTTTTTTAGAGCTGGCTGCAAAGAAAAGCAGCCCAAGACAACCACACTGCCTTAGAAGAGATCAATTTCCAGCCTAGGTACCAAGTTATAATACAATTTTCAGTAACTCCTTATTTCTTTGGTGCATCCAAAGGAGGACTAACAAGAAAATGCGCTTTTTGTTTTGCCCTCTCTTCTCCTCCAAATCAAAGAGAAAAATTCAATTATGCCTGTTATTCTCATGACATAAAAAAACCATGCTGAAGTTGCCAAGAAATAAAGCACACAGTAAAATCATCATGAAGATAAGAAAATGTTTAAGCCCAGCCCGGTCCCAGAAGGAAAAAGCAGGACACATGTGGAGAGCTGCTGTCACCTTCCCCCTCCTGGCTGGCAGGACCACTGTCCCAGGTGCCTGCAGCACTTTGCACCAAGAAAGCTGGCCCTCCTCTAGCCACAATCAGCTCAAGATGCAGAAATAATTTCAATCAAGATTTCCACTACTCACAATTTTAGAAAAGCAAATCCCAAACCTGAAGGACTTCTCTGTTTGAAGCACACCTTTAGCCCCATACTTCTTCTATAATAATGAGTTCAAAGGGAATTAGAGCTCAAGTGACAAAACACTGGAGCACTTTAGACAGTGGAAAACGAAGAAAAATAGACATCACACAAAATAAACTGCTGGGCTCTGTGTTGTAGTGGACTATAAGGCAAGGAAGAGAAACGCTGTCAAACTTGAAGGGAAAAGGGCATCAGGCAGGTAATAGCACTATTCATAGAAAAACTCCATTTATGGAGATGCTAGCAAAAAAAAGGGAGCAAGTGCCTAATACAAACAGTCTTTTACTGGCCTGAAGAAAAGCACGCTCATGTCAATGTCAGCCACCAAACAGACTGGCAAGGACTTTGTGTCAGGCCCTACTGAAGACTCCACCATATAAGGAACAAGGAAAGGGGCTGCTCTTCCACATCAACTGAAGTTTTTTCCCTGGTCACATCAACACCCAGCTTTATTCAGTCTGCAGATCAAATGTTTGCTAAATAAACTTAATTGAAAATTTAAAATATGCAAATATATAGCCCAAAAAAATTACAGGACAAATACTTGGGTAATTGAACACATTAATAATAAATTTCCATGCAAATACATGAAAAACAGAAGAAGGTTCAGTTCCAAATGTCCATGAGATCAGTATATGTGTTTAAGAAAACACCTAGAAAATAAAATGTAAATATCTTATGTATTGTTAGCAACGGCAGTTTTGACAGGCATACAACTGCTTAGCTTCTTATCCTGCAAAATACCTGAAATATTACTTAACATCAAGTCACTGACCTATGAAAATACCAGAAGAAAGGAAAGGCAGTGTTTTCAACTACAGATCAGAATTTGGATGATGAAATTAGAAATAGGTAATATGCCTTTTAAAAGTGATTTATATGGATTTATAGCTATTTCATAAGCCTGTTCAGAACTCTTCAGTAGTTTGTCTCCTAGTGCTTCTCTCCCTAGATGTAGAAATAAACATTTTTTCCTTTCTATTCCCATTTCCAGTGATTGAATCTGCTTCAGAGATCAATGTTGGCATTCCTGTGAAAAATTTTCCTGACTAACAAACCTGCTATGGGTAAAACAGTGATGAGACAAATCCAGATTTCCCTCTGAGCAAAAAGGTTTCAGGGCAACATTCCCATTAAACGATGATGAATTATAGTGAAACGTTGTGTATGAACACTGGGATGAATATGAAATGAGATCAGCTTTGTTAAAGTCACCACAATAAATATAAGATGAATCAATGAATACCAGGCAATTACTGCTGAGCCTTTTAAAGCTGTCCCACTGCAAATGCACTGCAGGCACTAGAAAGATTCCCAGACTTGCTATAGCTGCAAACAGGCAGTGGCAATACTGACTATAGAGAAAAATGCTCTACCAATCACTTACAACTTGGAAAGGGAAACCAGTGGTGGTCACAAAAATGCTTAGGATAATGAAGGCACAGCCAGCACTCCATCACAGCAGTCATCCATCCAAGCAGCAGAAATGGCATGGAGCTCAATTTCCCCAAAAAGTGAAATTGAAGACTATTTACCACTGAACCTATGGCTTAGACTTGAGCCTATGCACAGGTCACAAACAGAGAGACTGGGCCCTGGCGAGCATACTCATGGCTGAAAAGAACATAAACCATGACAACTATCTTTCTTGAAGTTCAACCATGGAAGGAATCACCTTTGCTGCTCTCACCCCAAGAGGGTACCCTGCTCTGTTCTTCAACATTTTGGTATGGCTAAAATGGCTTTCCTTTACCCCCAAAGACCCCTCTTGCCACGTAAGTAGCTCACCACTTTCAACTCCGCAAAGAAAAGGTTTTTAGGTGATCATGGTCCCCCTAAAACTCTGCAGAGGAACACAACACATGAGGCACGCACCAATAAGTTCATTCTGCTGCAACTACTGCTGTGAGATGACAACCAGGCAGAAACAGAGAGCAACAAAATACCTAAATATTATTTGGCTGCTAGCAGAGAGAGAACAAAAAAAAAAAAAAAATAAAAAAAAAAAATTAAAGGGCTGTGGAAAACCAGATGAAAATCAACACTGCAAGCTACTGGCTTGAAAATATACCAGCTTTCCACCCGCCAGCAGCAGCCGCGTACTCGCAAGTCACCGAGATCTCACTGAGGCTGAAGATTTGTTCCTTGCGGTGCTGTGACCCATCAGCCCATAGTTCACCGAGGAACCAAGTAGCTGGGTCATGAGATGGGCAGATGCACGTGGGAGAGAAACCCTCCGGCTGCCGGAGCTGCTCTGGCTCCCGGAGTCCCCTCTGTGACCAGTGAAGCACGTCAGCTCTCCCGCCCCAAGCTTCTGCAGCCCGGGGAGCAGGCACAGGCTGAAACCTGGGCTTATAACCTCCTCTGGATGGATACCTGACGCACTGAAAAAGTCAGGTCCTTCTTCTTCTTCTTCTTCTTTAAAAACAAAACCACCATCCCTTTAAAATGTTAAATTTACATGCACACCACACAAACAATGCAGAGAGACAGAACCACATTCTTTCTCCTTTCAAACTAAACGTCACATAACTGTTTTCCTAAAGCCATGCCCTAATTTGATAGATGTGGAAACTGACTCCCTCTGTCCTGTAAAAAAATGAAAAAGACGAAAAAAGAAAAAGAAATTAATACTAATAATCCAGAGGATTAGGGCTCAGAGGTCAGTGCACAACCTTTTAATGAGTGAGGTATTTAAAGACTGATGACACAGTATATTTTTATTCTTCAGTAATTCAGTACAGAAGTTTACATTGATTGCTTAAAAGGCCATTCGATTTTATTCCCCATATTTAATTGTTCTTAGTGCCCAATAAATGGGTGACTGAAGAAAGTAAAGGATTATTTTATTCTTCTTGTATCATTAAAAATACTGTCAGCCCAACTCACTCATTCACACGCCCTCTACATGCCCTTCTTGTTTGCACAAAACCATGCGGATTATCTGTTTTTCATTACCACCAAACCCGAAACCCCCACAGTGCTCAGGCTCTCTAACCTGAATTAAGCCTCACACAGGTGCATGAACAAAAAGGAGGTATTTTACCATTCCCAAGCAGAACTTTATTAATATGACAAAGAAAAACCATAGGGCTTGCACAATGGAATTTTGTTTTACCTTAGAATTTACATCTTCAATGAAAAAGGGCTGTGTGCTAAGTCCTTATGTCTTATCACGGCTTGGATCTCTTTAGATCCTGCTTGTTGAGCAAGAGCTGCAGGTCCTCAGACCAGGAAAACGTGCATTTAAACACATGGCTTAGTTATATGCCTAAAGTTCAGCATGTGCTTAATTTAGCTCATCATCTGCTCATCTTTCTCCTTGTCAACAGAGAACAAATGTGAAAGACATAGGAAAGGTTCTCTCGCCTATCCAGTATTTGTTGTATCTCACAACACAGTTAAATTATGCCACTCAGTGAACATCGTGACAACTTCCTAGGTACACGGTTATTTTTGTGCTTTCCATGAGTTATGGAGTTATCTGGACAACACACACAATTCCTAGGTTGCTATTTATGCAACACCCAGACATTGTGGGTACTTGTTGAACCCACCTACATACTTGCACAAGTCCAAACTCACTGGAACCTGAGAAAAAAAACCAACCTGTCAGCTTTTAGCTTCTCTCTTCAGCATTTCTATGATGTAAGAAATTATTATCACGCTTTTCCATCCATGCAGCCGAGGCACAAAGAAATATGGTTTGGATTTGCAGAAGGTTCTGAGGAAGTTTAAAACCCAGATCACCTTATCTTAATTCCTAACATGTTAGCCTTACTTTCAACAAACTCAGAAGGTGAAACTGTTAATGCCATTGAACTCAACAGGATATTTTACAATGATTTCAACAGTGTCAGGATTTCATCTTCTAACGCCAGAAAGATTTTTATCTAAATAAAATCTGGGACTTTTCCTTTTAGCAATTCACAATATTTTATCACACACCACTGAATTACTGAAAAGTTAACTTGATTCACTACTTCATTTAAATGGAATCTCCTTCAGTGGAAAATACAGATTCCTAACAAAAAAAAAGAAGTACATAGCATACAACAAGTTTCATCAAAATACATACATGCATACAAAAAGCAATTTTTAGAAGTAATTTTCACCTACCATTCAATACTGATGATCTCAAAGATCATCACTGTAGAAAGGAATATTGAAACATGAACAAAAAAGGAAATGGCATAAAATATCTTTTGAAAGATAACCAGGTAGAGTTTTTGAAATGCAATCACATAGTTGAACTAGTACAATTTATATTGGATCTGTAATCTACTTAAGTATTTATTGATTGACACCCATGACAAAATAACTGTTGCCCTAATAGGATTCACATCCAACATTTTTTAGGTTTCCCAAATAGTTCACATGGTACATTTACATATAAATCAATTAATATTGACTGATTGATCAATATATGCACAGTATGAAAAAGAGTTTTGGCGGCTTTATGTTCTCTGCAGAGCAGCTTTACCTACTGATGATTAATTTTAATTTACTTTAAAGGATTCTATTGCACTGAAACTTTAATTAAAAACGAAATGAGAAAGTCTATAAAGTCTGCATAGCATCAATTACCTAGACTTGATATCCTGCACTTCGCCTACCCTCTGTACATATGGTTTCTGTTAAAATAATTGGAAAGCACTTCTGAACAATGTCACCCACACATCTATTCTAAGAGTGAGAGGATATATTACCATTAAACGTCACTAATATTAATAAAGAAACAATTAATTCTTCATTACCTATTTCTAAAATACACCATCAGACTCCTTCAGTTCAAACACAAATAAAATGTTACGCATGCCTGTCAGTGAAATGGGTAATCATCATCGTTGTTGTAATTTATACTGCTTTCTGTTGTAAGTCTAATGCCTCATTTATTTATAAAGCTTTTTGGCTGACATTATAAATAGCCTCTTTGAAATATTTTAAAAAAAAAAATCTAGCTCTTATTAAGCAAACTCACGTACCTCCTGTCAGCTCTTCCCTCATAAAATGTGGATTTTAATTCTCATTACACATTTTTTGGTGAACAGGCAACACTTATGTTTATAAATGTTACTGCTTCATTAAAACACAAAATAATACTTTCCATTGATACGTGTATGTATATAAAAAATGTGTTCAGCAGACTAATCTCAATCCCAAACTAAGAAAATCCACATAGAAAATTATTTGAAAACTGCTGGTGAGCTTACACTAGGAGTAAGTCCACTCAGCAGCCATGTAGTGTCTGATTTAAAGATCAATCCTACCAACACTGTTTCGTATCAGGGACAAGAACAGTTCAATGTTTTAATTATTAAAAAAGCATGGAATTGTCACAGTCCTCATCCACTGCAGCCAGCATCAGGTTACAAGCCTCCATGGTGTCTCTGGCACACTGCCTGGACTATTTACTGCTATTTGTAAATTAGACACTTGTGTAGGAATGTCAATTTTAAATATCTTTGTTTAAATGAGCCTGATAAGAGATGACGAGATATACATTTTATGTGACCGCTAAATAATTGCATCACGCGAAGCCAGCTTGTGAATTTTACAGGACAGCTAATAACAACCTACAAGGCAGCTTGTGAATTCAGCATTAAAAAGAATAAAGCCATCGAAAACAATAAAAAGTGTACTCCATAAAGCTGTAACAACAAAAACACCAAAAAAGTCAACTACCATCCATAACAAGAGCAATCTCTGAGCTCTCCATTTCTGAGAGTAATGGAGAGTCTAAGGTGCCCCTATCCATCCTGCTAATACAGCTCCAGCAATTATTTTCCATACTCTACATCAGTAAGTTAAAATATGTTTCCAATGCCTAACACAGCAGTCATTAAAGTTTCCCTGCCTCAATCAGCATAACTAATGAGGCCACATAGTAACAGAACGCAATCTCTAATGAAAAGCCCAACAAAGTCTCCCTGCTACAATACTGCTCGTGATTTAGTATTCTCAACTTGTCCATCCTCCATCTTTTACTCTGTGGATATTATCACCACTCAGAAAATTACATTTCAATGAACTTGTCAGGAAATAAGTAATAAATTAATCAGGCAGCATAAACCAATTACACTCATTTTCTGTGTGTTTTCTTCCAGGGCCCACGCACGAATGCAGTGCTGGCCGCACTGGTTATTCCTGCTGACTGCTCAGAAAGGCTGCAGGCTGTGAGTAGGAATGCTGCTGGAAGGAGGGGGAAAAGCATCTTTGCTCTGCTGAAGTCATCACAAGTACTGTTGATGCCAGAGGAGATCCAGCACCAAACCACTGCTATTTTTTGATTTCTTTTTTTTTTTCACAAAAGTATATACAAATCCCTACACAAAACTGACCCAGTTCAGGAATTTTGAAAAGTATCACAAAATACCCAATGTGAAAACTTCCAGCACCTCAGCAGGTTTTGCAAGTGTAGGTAGCCCTGTCTACTTCTAGTTGCCAGTAGTAACAAAGGAAGGTGCCTACAAGACTTAAGGTGTTGTTATGAGTATTTCAATGTCACATTTGGGAGTACCCAAAGCAATTTATGCCAGTGGCTATGGCTAAACTGAGGGAGCTGGGAAGGTATTCAACAGATCCCAACACTGTTCAGGCACCCAGCTGCAAGGCAATTCCACTTTTCCCTCCAACTGTTAGAAAAACCTTTAATATTGATGATGTTACTTCTAAACATGGGAAATGAGCAACAGTACCATGTGAAGTAGCAGTCAAGAGCTCCCATGCTAACAGGGACTGAACGATTCAAATTGGATGCCTCTTGCTCCAGGCTGTGTGAAAATTTGGGAAGAGCAGTGCACTGGTTTAGTGCCTCTTGTTCAAGGCATAATGTCTATCTTCACAAGCAAGGGAACCAGAAAGATTTTTTTTTTTTTAACAAATAAAGCTCAGATGCTGAAGCGCAAGGCACACTCTGTCAGGGCACAAAATTTCACAGCAAATTATTCAGATGCAAAATCTGAACAACACAGACTTCTAGTACTATAAAAGTGAGCCCAGGTGACACACAAAATGGCACAGAAACTCCTTGTTTAACAAGGAATGCGAGTCCACTCATTCACTGCATTCAAAAGGGTTTAGCTGGACTCTAAGTAGATGTACTTTCAAATAAAAACTTTCTACTAACTGTTTTTGTTGATATATAATGAAGATTTTATGCATGCAAACACACTCTTTCCACATATTAAATATTTCAATGAACTCTTAAACTTAGTCCTGCAAGAGTAATTACACAATCATCATGCACCTGCCAGACTCCAGACCCTGGTAGAGCACCAACATCCTTTTTGTGCATATTGTCTGTGTTCTGTCTTGGCTGGGAAAAGATCCAAGTGGGTTAAGCTCTGGGAGCTCATTGTCATTGCCACTTCTTGAAGGCTGAATATTGTTTAACCTTTCCCCTGCAGTCTGCATAAAATTCCTAGAGGGCAGTTTGAGACTCATATGGACAAATTAAAAGTGGGATTTATTAAGACTGGAATAAAATAAATTGAAATAAAATAAAATATGTCATGATACATGTAACCTCATATTTGGCATGAAGTAGGCCTGAAGTGCAGTAAAAAATTAAGTTACAGCATTTAAAAAAAAATTATCTACCAAGCACTTTTGCCACCAAGCTAGCTGCCAAAGTAATATCCCTCCTTCATGACTTTTACAATTCTTTTCTTTTCTTTATTTATCCTCACAGCAGACAGCTCCTACCAAGAAGTCATGTGCTCTCATACTCTTCCCTATATTAATTTCAAACTGCATTTATCTACCTTAATAGTTTCAGACCCTCTTTTTTCCTTTGTGCTTGCCCATTTTATTTATCATCCTAAATAATTTTTTAAAGGTAGAACCAAAGAAGCTCATACTTTCACAGCACTGGTCAAGGACATGAGAAATGGAACGAGATGATTTACTTTTCACCTCCACTTCCAACAGCATGGAATAACGCTTACAAAACAGGATTATTTGAGCTTGTTCAGCTACTGATAGCAGTAAAAATGGTGCAACACAGTCACTGGCTGGCTTGGAGATAGGCTCTCCTGTGTTCAAGTCTATGCCCATGCTACACTTTCTCCATAGCTCAAGCTAACCAGACAGGCTAAAAAGGTCATCCTTGGCCCACTTTTGCTGAAGCCACATCTCTGACCACAGTACAGGTATCTCTGCAGACAGCACATTTAACGTGTGTATTGTGCTGCCAGAAAAACACCATGAAAAAAACGGAACTGGTTAATAACCTGTTAATAACCATTCTGTTAATAGAAACATAAATGGATCAGAACACCCACGCATCCCTACAAAGACTGGAGGAGACAACCTCACCAGTCAGACCCGATGTGCCGTGATAACAGTGGCAGTGGCAGCATTTTCAGCTTTTTGCTGTTTTGCAGTAGGTTTTTCCCAACATGTTCCAACAGCAGCCAGCCCCACAGCCCCAGCAGCATTTAGAGAAACTGCTGCCCAAACCTTTAACCCGGTTCACCGCGACCACAAGCAGGGAAGCTTTAGCAAGCCAGTGTGTCTACTGAAGAGACAAAAAGTGCTCACAAACCAGTTCACTCTGCAGTACAAGTTCATTTTGCTATCCCTGCTTCATCTCCCTGCCACAGTGCAACAGCCCTTTTAAGTAAACCTCTTTTCCAGACAGCTTCCATTTTCATGTGTTTAATTTCCTTGTATTATCCCAACTATATCACAGTGGGTCATGCTAAATGATTTTTCTTCTTTTTCTTTTTTGGTTCTTTGCATTTTCATATGCTCCAAAAACAGTGAGGTCGTTCTTATGCCCTATCCTTTCAGCCTCTGTTAGCAAATATTTAAGTCTTTCAAATTTGTGCTTTGCGTCCCTACTTCCAGCACCTCAAGTTTGTTGAGTTCACTGGCTTTCAGTGTGTAAGCATCCCGGTGTCAAATGCCATATCTTACCTTCCACAGAAGAATATAGCTCCAGTTACACTCACTTCAGGGTTTTTCTATTCTGGGAAACAAAGCAAAACAAACAAAAACAAACAAATGCACCATTTTCCCCAGTTGCCCTTAATTTGACTTCACTATGGTCCACATTAACAGAAACAGCAGCTAAACTGTCTTTGAAACTTTATTCACCATAGCCAGAAAAAAAGAAGGAAAAAAAGACTGGTGAAATGCCTTTAAAACATGCTTTAATCTAGCTGGAATGCCATAAATTGCTTCCAGATGTGCTCCATACAAAAGTCAATCATAGCTATTTATACTGACACTCTGCAGTCCAAACAATCTGAATCCAAATGCCATGTCTCTGCTACAATAAAGCTATAAATGTCAGTCTTGTTGAATCTGGAGAGGTGTTGAAGAGTTCATGCTAGTTTGCTTTCTGGGCTATTTGTTAGCCAGCAATCATTTTAAAAAAAGGGGGGAAAAATGGAAAAAAAAGAGAAAGGAAACAAAAAGAAACTTTAAAAATAGGTCCTTTCCTTGCTGAGCTATTCTTAAAGCACACCTGACACCTTCCAATCATGACCTTGAAAGTGCCACAGGTTACAAGTTGAAATTCATTTCATAAGTTAGAAAAATGTAGTGCTTAGGCTCTGAGCCAAGAATAACTGAAGGGCTTGGCAAGGCTCCCATGCCCTCCCCTAGAACGAACACACACGTAGTACACCTGGGACTAAATGAACTGAAGTACAGTAAAATGACACACTGACTGCAATAATACTTCTATTCAAAAATCTTCCAGGGTGTTGGGGGAAAAAAAAGTAATTCTTGCTGCAGGGGAAAAAAAAAAAAGCTTGGAAACTGTACCCTCATCAGTTGTTTTGCATGCGACACATTGGAATCTAAGTAGTCTTCATTTGGGAAAGCTGAATAACCAGCATTTAGATTAAGAGATGACCTATGGAGTTATCCCACACTGTTTCAGGAAAATATATTATTTTTGTGTAGTCTCCACAGAATTTTCTCATTCATTTTTACAGACTTCATTAAGAGCCTTTCCCCTCCCCTGCAAAAGTGCACCTGCAGTTCAATTTATGTATAAATGTTCAGAGTTTTAATTCTGGATTTTTCTAAGTGAAAGACAACAGGGAATTTTCTTATCATTGCTTGCAGTTTGGGGAATTAAAACATTTCAGAAAAATCAAAACATGTAATGACTTTAGTCTTCAGTTCTCTGCCTTTTTATTTCCCTTGATGTTTGCCTCCTACTCCAAAGATTTCCTCTCCCTTCCCTCAGTTCCATACCTTTTTTCCAAGTCCAGAAGACCATCCCTGAAATGGAGCTGAAGAATATTCCTCCCTCCCAAGTTAAGCTGTAGCATGGAGTGTCATTTTTATCCACACAGGTTGAGAGAAAAAGGCAGAAAATGCACATTGAAGTGATTCAATTTTGGTCTAAAACTTTCAGAGAAGGGAAGTGAATTGTAGAAGATGCAGTATTTTAAAATTCAAACTCTCTCTATATATACATACACACAGGAAAAAAAATTGAATACTTTAAAACAAGATTTGTGCTTTCAGTTCAACTTACTGGAAAACTTCAGTTTTTAATAAATCTCTTCAGTCAGAGGTTATACAAATGACTGCAGAAGCAGCAAACATAATACCTGTATTTAGGAACGGGGGAAGAACCTATCTAGTGAACTACTGAGCTATCAGTCTGGCCCAAACATTAAGCAAGCTTTTGTAACCTATTTTGAAGGAATGTAATATCTGTGTAATTGCAGGAGGTTGGAGGAGAGATAAGCAACAGAGAGGCAGAGAAGCTATTCAAGTTAAAAGACAATTCTGGCATAAGAAGAAATGATTAGGACTTGGCCGCGAATCCACTAAGAAGGGAATTCACAAGCACGTGCCTAACCACGAGGAGGGCAAGATGCTCCAACCACTGTCCCATGGGAACGAGATGGAGGAAAACCCTACCACATGGGAGGCTGAGAAATTTACATGACTTCAGTATCCTGCAACAGCAGGGGATAAAACTTGCTGATGCACAAGCTGCCTTCGTCTCCTGTATCAGCCTACATTCCTGCATCTATCTTTATTCCGAGCTCCTATCAGACAGTGAGGAGTTTTCATTGCATTGGTTCTCCAGATAAAGACATTTAACTCTTGCAAGAAAAGCCTGGGGGCTGCTAAGGCCATAAATAGAGGGCACCAATACCATTTTTCAGCGACATCTATCTATCAGTGTATTTCTTCCTTTTCTTCCACCCCAGCAGTGATACCAACTTTCAAAAACTTTCTCCCTCCATGAACTTTACTACACAGTAACACCACGTTATTGTACATCCTCATACTATCAAAATTTATACAGAAAGTCCTTCTCACATCCTATCTCACTGTAAAGACCTACCACACTGCCTCTGAACATGACATTCTCTGCCATTTTTAACATTTAAAGACAAATGCACACCCAAAGGAAGCAACTAATTTACTCTGTGTCCATAATCCTTACTGTATTCTCTCCACCAAAGCACAGTGTTTTCCCCTCAACTGTGAATTAAGCTTCCCATTTAGATCCCAAACCTTCTGAATCTAGGATTTAAGACCCTTCTCATGAAGCATCAGCCCCACTTGGGACGCAATAAAGTTCAAGTAACTATGACAATAACAATAAGTAAAACTAATCACTATCATTGGTTTAAACTCTACGAATCTGTTCTGCTTTTGCAGCTGTGCTGTTTCTTCTGAGGCACCAATAGTGCTGCCAGCAGCCTAAATATGTTAGTATTAATTCAACCCATCCTTCCCATCCAACAAAAAGTACCATATCTCCAGATCTGCATAGCTTCTGCATTTGTGATGGCTGACCCCCAAAAAGAGGTAGAAGGAGAACAAAAGTCAGTAAAGTTATCAAAATATACAATATAGCTACTGTTTCAAACAAACAGGTTTGAAGCCAGTATAATTTCTAACAATATCATCCAATGTTTTATTTGCTTTAGATTTGTCGTCCTTTATTGGAAACAATAAGCCTTCCAAAAAACAAAAAAAAAAAGAGAGAGAAAACCTCTCACTTCGTGTTTAAAATTATTTACTATAGCTTTAAAAGTAACAAATGAAGCACTTGAGTCTCAGATGTGTAACCAGTAGGGAGTTGGCTCGATGCATCAGTTTTTACACCTCTTGCAGTTAAATCAGAGATCCAAATGCAAAATCTAGCACTCAGTGGTGAACTTATAACACTCCCTGGAGGAGTGTGTCCATAAACCATTCACTGGATTACACTCATCCATACAATACTTTGTTTTATAAATCCACTCCCCACCAAAAAAAAAAGTAAAAAGGGAAGAAAGGAAAAAAAAAAAAGAGAAAAGCTGAACTAAGGTGAAGTTAAGGTTGCATAAACTATAGATCATTTTTGTCATCACATGTCTAAGTCTCTGCTTTCCTTTTTGAGATTTCATTAGTACAACTTTCCGGTGTTTTTATCTCAAATGGATTTGTTTCTCCAAATTTGCGTCTTGGCCAGGAAAGGGATCCAAAAACACCCAATGACATATGTGGCATAGCCACGCGTGGCGCAGGAGCGCTCCCAGGCCTGTGGAGAATGCTCAGCAGAGCTAAAACACTTTCAAAAACTGCTGCGCTGACTTTTCTGTGGAATGTCCTTAGTGACAGTTTTTTGGGAGTTTCACATTACGCCTCATGTTCTTATGAGTCTTCCGGACATTAAGTCTTTCGCAATGTATTTCATAGAGTCATGGAATCATTAAGGTTGGAAAAGACCTCTAAGATCATCGACTCCAACTATCAGCCCAGCACTGCCAAGCCCACTAAATCGTGTCCCTAAGTACCATATATACACATCTCTTAAATACCTCCAGGCCTGGTGATTCAGCCACCACACTCAACAGCCTGTTCCAATGCTTGTCAACCCTCTCTGTAAAGAAATTTTTCTTACTATCCAATCTAAACCTCCCCAGGTGCAACTTGAGGCCATTTCCTCTCATCCCATTGCTTCTTACTTGGGAGAAGAGACCAACCCCCACCTGGCTACAACCTCCTTTCAGGTAGTTATAGAGAGTGATAAGGTCTCTCCCGAGCCTCTTTTTCTCCAGGCAAAACAACCCCAACTGCTCCTTCAGCTGCTCCTCATAGGACTTATGCTCTAGAGCCTTCATCAGCTTCCTTCTCCTCTCTGAATGTCGTCCAGCACCTGGAGCATGTATGTAAACATGTGCACACACTGTGTATGCATGCTCACGTGCATACACACACACACATACAGAGTGTGGGGCTAAAACCAGAACGGATAAATCAGTGTAACGTCACTGAATTCAAAGGAATCTCCATCAGATGAGAAAACATGAGGACAGTGAACCTGCCTGAATGGCCTACTGACTATTTCAAAGTTCACAGAACATAATAAACGCTAAGATTTCCAAGGTCCTTCATGATTAAGAAAGCACATGCACTAATAACAGAAAGAGTGGGAGTTTTGTTCCAGCAAATACCATTCTTTTCTCTGACTATCTAGCACACAGCTCCCACTGTCAGCTCCTTCCATGTCTCTTGTTTTATTAACATTGCAGAATGGGTGGCTTCTGAGGCTTAACAGCAGTGTTTGATTAGACAGCCTCCACTGACCATACTTTTTTATCTTTTGGAATATGACAGTTATCCAGATTTCAACACTTACTGTAATTTCTCAGCTATGACTGCATGGAATTATCATGCTCCAGAAAAGCTTTCACTGACTCTCTACCAGTTGTGCACCACAGTCTAAAAAACAATCTTAAACACAGTTCTTAAAATGTGCATTAAGTTCTTGAGAATTTTTTTTACTTGTCTTATAAAGTGACATTACGGAAAGAAATATTTCAAACTTTCAATATTTGAAAACTTGCCATAACGCTCATGTCCCCCAATTCAATTCAAACACAAAATGGAGCTCCTCTTCCAGTGGTTCAAGTTCATGAAAAATTTAAATAAACAAAAAACTCAATTCCACTATGGGTTCATTAAACTTTGATCAAGGCAGAGATCGTTTTTCACACTATTATCTAACATTGCACTCGAAGTTTACCCTCAAGCCCCTTGCCTGCAGCCATGAAGATACATACTTAGAACACACTGGATTTGCCACTGAAATGTAGTCTAGCTATCAGAGATCCATTTCTTGCTGCAATGGGGATGGGAGCAGCAGCAAGATCAGCTCACCTGCAGCTTCGCCTTCTCCTCCAGCTTTGACAACTCCAAACAGTGGGTCAAACCAACCAACAGTACTATCAATGTCAGATCGACCCATTGCATGACCCCACACGAAGGAAAGATGTGCTCTGAGAATATGCAAAAGTGGCTAACAACTCAATTAGTCAGTAAATGTAATTATGCCCTCAAGTGTTAGGAAACTGAAAAGCCATTCTGGCTATAAAATACATTGGGTATCTTAACATTATGGTCAGTAAGACAACAGAACATTACTTATGCTGCATTTTACTTAGTCCTTGAATGCAGCTCTCCCTGTTCCTGATGTAAGATTTTCATTAGCCATCATACAGCTGAAGGTGAAAGCCAAGCCAAAGAACCAAACCCATTCAAAGACACAGCCACATTAATTAGTTGACAGCACATGCTATAAAATACAACTGTGGGCCTCTTACGTGAGTCACAACCAATAACTTTTGCAGCACAACAGTCAATGAAGAATAACCACCACCCCAAAAAATTGAGTGTCTTGGTGAGCAATAACAGGTAATGGTTTGTTCGTCTGTTTACCAGCCAAGCTCCAGAGAATAATCTTCTCCAATTACACCGTTCTCACGCATCGTGCCATACTTCAGTGACCACATCTCCGTGTCAATGTTTTTTAATTCTTTTATCTCCCCTAATCTTCTGTTTTAAAGAGCTACCCTAAGTCTTTGCTGACATCATTCTGCTGAATTTCCATTACCACGGAAAAACATCTGCCCCTATTAATTTTTTCAGTGTATTTTGTGGTATGTTATTGCTTTTTTTAAAACCAACTAATAAAATCATATCAGAGAGTTTTTCAGTGCAGCCTAAGCAAACACTGGCGTGTGAGTACAATGAGGTATAGTACAGTATGCAAGAGAAGTCAGAGGCTGAAATGAGAATACAATTTCCCATGAGAGAGTTCTGTGTTCGAGCCATTTAACTTTAAAAGTAGTTCAATATTTGAACAAGACACTATTTTATTCCCATTCAAAGTTTAAACACAGATCACTTCGAAATCAATCATAAATTCAAACCTCTTTATTTTAGAAACTGTTTCAATATTTAAAAGCTTTTTTCTCGCTTTAATGTAACTGCACCTTCAAGGCTGCAGAAGCAGAACTGACTTTGAGATCCTTAAGAGCAATGCTATTTTCCTGCCAATACATACAAAAGGCAGTTCTAGGAAAAAGAAAAAAACCCACAAAGGCGAGGCTGTGCTTTGCTTCAGAGTTTAAGAACAAAGTCTGGACAAAGAACACACAGCCTAGTCTTCAGCCCAAACTAAGTAAATTAACTTGGTGTGGGTGCTTTTCAGGGCACAACACCATCATTCCTTGTTACTGCACAGCTTTTGTCCTCACCTGGGTGTAAGGGAAAAGCAGATGAGTGGGATCAGTGTAGACAAAAAACAACCCTCCTCTAGGAGAGTGATTACAGAGTGAGAGATCTGCAGCTCAGAAGGAGGATGTAGAGCCCATTCGTGGCCCACACGAACTTGTGTCCCTGTCCCCACCCTGCAGAGTGGTTCTTGTCCTGCTGCCTCAGAAGCCTCACAGCCCTGCTGACAGTGCAGAAATGGACTGCTCCTGCTCTGCGACACAGAAAAAACATTTCAGCCTGGTGAAATAGCAACATTTCACACCCATATTTCATTTCAGTATGATGATCTTATGAGTTCTTGGGGGCGGGTGTTACATTTGCTTGTTTTTAAACCTTAAAACTCTTTCTTGAGATGGGCAACTTATCACAGAGAGTCAGTGACAGAGAGGTGAAACCAGGCGAATTCCTGAACTGTGTCAGTGCCAGCTCTTTGGCACATGCCACTCTCATCCAACTAATTTCAATGCCAATTTGCTTCTAAAAATTATCTTTTGTGCCTTCATCTTTGTACAAAGCTCTTTTTCACAAGCACAGAGCACAGAGCTCAACACAAATGTAACACTGCAAAAATACTCATATCAAGTAGAAAAGACAAACTGATTGTTCTAAAGCAAACAGTCTTATTAACCTCAGGGCTGCCCTGTTCTGGTTTCTGGTCAACTACAGTCTTCACAATCAAGTTAAAAGAGCCCCTTTAAAAGGATTAAGCATGTGTATTATCAAGAGACCACAGAAGAGGAGCAGGAATTAGGCTGTGTCTTTGTGATGTCAGTGCACTTAACTACCTATGGCTTTGCATGAACCCAGGAAATATTATTTAGCTGTATATATAGCAACATGATAAACCTGGCTGCATGGGTAGTCATGCTGCTGCACTAGTGTCTGAATGTCACCTTTCCCAGGAGAGGGCAGTTGTCATTCATAACCATCTCTCCTTAATTGAAAAATGAGGGGTCCCTATATCCAGGAAGCCATAGGCCAAGAGCATTAGGCAATAAATGAGTTTTACTTTTTACGTACCTCCAAATAAAAAGAAATCAGTTGTAATCAACACAGCATTAACATACTGTCTTGTAGTATTTCACATAAAACATGTCACTGAAAATTCAGTATTGAGCAGGAAGGAATTTGATGAATCAAGTAGATGAAGCCAAGATGTAGTTATTAGATGCATTACATCTTTAGCACATCATCTGTAAAAATGTCCAGGGTAAACTAACGCTCCAGGGGAAACCTGACCTTTAAGAGGCTCCCTAATACTACATCTAAATTAATGTCAGTGACAGGCACTTCAATCTAAAATAGCAGGGTTCTTTCGTTCTATCTACACTATCTATTCATCCATTTATTTGTGTGTAAATGTGTGTGTGCATAAATGGATTTGTGTCATCCTGGCACTGGGGGAGTGGGTGGGAGACAAAAAGAGCTCACACTTTTTTCTTTTTTTTATTTCCATTCCTTACTACTCCTATGCATATTGTTAGTTTTGCAGGATTCATTCAGAATCTTTTCAGCATAAAAAGATGGTAGGAGAATTATTTTTTATAGTAACTGAATCTACTTCCCCAAGTAGGTATCAACCTTGCAAAATAAACATGCTTCAACTAGAGCAGGATGGAACTCTTGCAGCAATCAATATAACAAGCAATTCTGAATTTGTTTTAAAGAGCTGGGCTGGGCTCTGACATGACTGGTGGTCAAGATAAAAATCATAATTGAGATCAGTTTTGCTGTTTCAAAACAAAACACTGAAAATAAATTCAGTAGAAGATGCATTTTTGCCTTGGAGGAAACCAAACAAATAAACAATACACTGCAAAATACTGATAATAGAATAATTTCATGGCTGTTAGTCAAATCAGTGCTAACTGTGGTGGCCAAACCTTCATTCACTTCTGTTCTTCATTCCATTTTGGAGGTTTATATGATGAAGGGATGAAGCAACAGCTAAGCAGCCACTCTGATGACCTTCCTCCAGGCTTCTTATGGTGCTCTCCCTCCCTTGCCAACACCTCAGAGAGGACCAAACCCACCTGGACCTGTGGTACTCTGCCCCTCCACTACTCAGAGGCAACTGCATAACGGTGTTTTCAAGAGATACGTCTTCATGCAACAGAAGCTGAAATTTGTTCCTTGATGCAAAGGATTTACACCTTGCTCTGAAATGAGGACAATCACATTAGCTAAATCCTTGTGAACTAAAATTGCTAAATCCTTTCACATTTTGTTGATCAAGAACCCTTTTATTGGAACATTTTTCTTTTCAAGCCTCAGTTCAGTAATAAACTATCCTCTAATTGGTCTTTATGCTACGAAGACCTACCTTGCATTTTAGCTACTTTATGTGTGGTTATATTTTCTTACAAAGACACAATTGATCAGGAATTACCATAATCTCACACAGAGAAGCAGTCCTAGAAGCACTGAGTGTATAAAACATTAATGTCAGTAATGCAGACATGACAAGTTTCAACCCTCCTTTCAGCTAAACAATCTGCCTCTTTCATACTAACATCACCGTTCAGCCCATGGGCTACATAAACATTGTCAAACCTGGTTTCAATATAAAGTGAGCACATTAATGTTCCCACTAATATACATTTCCCAGTAACCACTCTATTAGATTGCTTAGTTCAAACTGCATGACATATCCCATAACATATCAGACATTCAGATTCACAAGCTCAGAAGATACAGATATTCTAAGTATTAAAAAAAAACTTTCTCATGTGTGTACTCAAGAGCCATGCTAATACAAAAACTCCCATGAGGCTCTCAAGAAAACATGCCTGTGTGGAACACAGCCCTCCTCTGTTCAGTGAGAGTTTTTTTGTGTTTTGCTTTTTTTATTTTTAGATGACGGTCTTTCACTTACTTCTTCACAGAGACTAAGTAAATGGACACAAAAATAATGAGATGCTGTTCAGAGCAGATAATCCTTCCTGTAACCTCAGATAATGTATCTAAGACCAGTGGATCCAGTGATGACTCTTTTTTTCCCAAAAGCAAGCCAGTTGAGTGGCTAAAACGTTTAACTTACATGATGTAGAAATTCCCTGATTTAGTTTCACTGCAGACCCCCTGATTATAAAGCAAGACCCTATTCCAGACACGTGAACTTTGTGTTTTCCCTCACACTCGGTAGCAGGGCAGCAGCATCAGCCTCAGGGTAAATGGACACGAGAAGCCCCCCCAGGCAAGACAACCTCATGTGAGCCTCCTTAGCAAGCCCCTGGTGCCACAAAGCACAGTGCACATGCTGTACAAGCAGCGTGCTACAGACAACATTACTGTGGCCTCCCATGTCAGCCCGGGTTACAGGGTGGTTTATTATGGGCTGGGGACCAATATCCTAGGAGCTCACACTTCCAATTTTCACGTTCAGCAGCTGGAAAGGCAAATATCCTCAGCCTGAAAGTTCATTAACCTAGAGATTTTCCATGGCCAGACTTCTTCAGTATTGCAGTAAAATGCAATTTTACATTTGGGTTATGGTATTTTGAAGTATTTAATGTAGCTGGAAGCCAACAAATACCAGCTAACCTTACCCCTGAGCTTGATAGTGTGTTGTGCAAAATATAGCCACTTTGAAATAACACGACTTTAAAACTGTTTATGCTTAACACGGTGAAATTAAACACACTGAGTCAGACATGCTAACTTCTATGTTGTTGAGTAACACTTAATACCTTAAAGAAGTGAGAAACAGGAAAGAGACTTAGGGATTTTGAGAGCAGCAGGGAATTTCCATAAAGCCATCTGATTTCTCAGAAGGAAAAGAATGAAAGTTGAAAATGAAGTTGAATTAATCCCAGAAATATGTAATGCATGCCCCCCCCAACCAGCTATGGGGAGCACTCAGCATAGATAGAGGAAGGTCCAATCAACCTTTAAACGAAACAATACCCACTCTGAAGTCTTCTGACTCTTCCAGGTTCACTAAACTTGACCCAGAATACACAAGTCTGGACTGGCACTGATCTCATAGGGCAGTTCCTCAGAATGTGTAAATCTGAGCAACTCCACTGAGTTCAAAAGTCTGCCGAGCCTCTCGCGCCAGATGTCTGTGTGCAGTCATGAATTCCTGATTTCAGAACACTTTGACACAGCTAAAAGAGCAGCAAAGGCTAATGTTTTTGCACTTGTTGTTAAGTAAAAAGTTACTTGATATGTTAAATAAAATTAATAGCTGAAAATATTCTACATATTCTGATTAGCAGTTGAGATTTATCCCATACATTCAGGTTCAAAGTAATTTTGCTTTGGGCTTCAAAGCTCACTTTTAACTTCAGCCAGCTTCCACTGTCAAGTTTCCAGGATAAAGTTCAATAAGGTTTACTTTCTATTAAGAGTTAAGCCATTAACCTATACCACACACTCCCTGATGTACAGTGTGCCTACTGAAATGCAAGTCTTCAGAATATTGCATTATGTCAGCCAAAAGAAGGTCTGGCACAAAAACCCCAGTCAGGGCTATTTCAGCCGTTCAACAGTCCAATTACTTATACTATGTTAGACCTTCCAGCGCCATGAATGTAAAACTGTTTACACTCAGGGAGCCAGGGTTGCACTGATAGGGTTGTACATCGTGAATTATTTTGTCAAAATACAGTGTTTCAAATATAATTGCCAGAAGAGATGTAACATGTAGGCTTGCAGCCTCAAGTGCAATTTCCTGGCAACCACAATGGTGCAGGCTATGGATTAACACATGAGCAATTCCAATTAAATGTGATGCAAGTCCATTAAACATTGGGTCTGAATAATATCCCCTCATACATAGGATTCCTTGAAATTGGAAATAGAATAAATTAACATGGAATAAATTCACCTGCAACATTTAGCATACAAGTGAAGATGCTACCAATTACCTGTCTGTATAACTCATTTTGGAGGATAGTATCTACTTTTTCTTTCCTTCTCAGATGAGATAAATGAGCACGTCCTGCAAGGCCTTCTAAATATAGAGAACTGTGTACTCTAAAGGATCTCCAGAAATAGGATTCAAAGGTCCTTATCATGGCTCCACTATTTCTGCAGAGTTATGGAAAGAGAACACCAACCTGAAGGAGAGGTGTTATATATTGCTCTTCCTACAAATTCCTCCATCTCCACAGAAGCAGCATTTCAGGTGCTTTCTGCCAGTACAATGAAGAAGGAATTATCCATTGCCACCATCAACTGATTTTTCTGAAATTTGGGTTCAATTCCCCTTGCATCATACACTCCTATTCTTTCAAGAATTGCAGCTGCATCCTATGATAAAAATACAAAAAGAATTACAAATACATGCCCCAATAACAGCCCAGTATACCTTATGTCCTACCTGGTGGATCACACCAAGTTCTCACATAATCACCTCCAAGGTTGTGGCTCCCCTATTAACCATGTGCACGGTAAGCTGGTGGGGCCTCAAATCATCATGGACATTGATGCAAAGACAAAGCAAAGCGCTGGATACACTATTTTTCAAAAACTCGGGAAGTAAGATTTGTGCAAGAGGAAGAAAAATGAGGTACTACATCTTGACACCTCACTGAGTGGGATACAGAGTTAAATGCTGGGGAAGTTGGGAGGTCTTGCCCAAGAACTGTTGTGCTGATTCTCCCAGAAAGGTACAGAAAGAAACTGAAACACGCAAGTGTAGACAGGTATGAGGATTCAAACCCTGCCACTTAGATATGATCCCCTAATAACTGAGCAATATTATTGCCTTACTTCTTAGTATTTTATTGGAGACCATTTCCTTGAAACGGTAGTGTTACAACCCAGCAATTCATTATTTCAACAGCCAATTTTTAAAAGACACCTACTGTCATTATCTTTTCTCTGTATTTGGCCATTTAAATCTAGCATTGTGGGTTTCCCTCCCACACACCATTCTAACCAGCATCACACAACCTTCTGCCACAGCACTTGGAGACTTAGGGGATCCACAGGAAGGAGTAATCTGGCTTACCTAACCCATAGTGCAACTGATTCCACTTGGGTGGCTGACAGAGAGCGCACTTTCAATTTGCATCACGATTCCTTCCCTGCCAAAATGCCACTGCTGAGGTGCCACCAGCAGTGCGTGTTGTGCAATGGAGACCACCGTGCTTGGGGCAGGCAGAAAACTGAAGGCTCCTCTGTGCCATGCAGACATGTCTACACTTGGAGAGGCAAAGCTGACTGTAAGCTGCTTGAGCCGCTTCCCTGTGAATTATTTTTACTTCTGCGGCTTGACTTCTTAATTTCCTCTCCCTCTCTTTTCAAGTTGATGCTGTAATATGGTCACACTGTAGAAATCTCGGTTGGTACAATATTCTGCGAAGCCATACAGCCCTCTGATATTTGGGAGACTGCTCCTGATTCATCAAGGCTTCCTTGATGCCTTAAAACGTCTTGGCGAGGTCACAGGGTGCAGGCTGCAATTTCCTCCGCCTTTTTATTGTATCAATCAGGAGTTTGGGGACTGTGTATCCCTGTGTTTCCTGGCCGGCTCCAGGCATCACTGCATCACAGCGGCACCTGGTGGGACGGGGCAGGGCTGGAACACGCCGCTGCCCACCCTGCAGCCCCTGCAGCGCCCAGACATCCACAACAAAACCAAAATCAGCCTTGCTTTGCTCTGGCAGGCCTTTCTAACATCTGTTGCTGTGAAAAGTTCAAAATTAATATCACTGAACCCTACCCTGGTATTTGCTAAAGAGATGCAAAATGCTGGATGGGGAACAGACTGAACTGCAAGCCACATCTTAGAAACAGCCTGCAACCCAAGGGATCCAGGAGATGCTGCACACAGCACCAAAAGGAAAAAATAACCTGATAAATAACTCATCTCCAAGGCTTCTCAACTTTTGATTCATTAGCCATCATTAAAAATTTATAAAAGTATATTTGAAGTAAAGCTCAGTTCAACCAGCCACATGTATTCTAGCAACAGTGTGACACATTGAGCCCTTTTCTTTTGATTACTGCCTTCAATCTCATCATTTTTATTTTATGGGACGCAAAGCATCAAATTCAGCTTCAGAAATACAATGTTCAAAATATAGTGGCCAATAAATGTTTCATCTTTTTCACAAACTAGACCTTAAAGAGCTTCAGTTATTTATTTTTATAGCAGCAGCATACATAAGTGTATGACACAGTAAAGGATACTGATCTCTGAAGACCTCAGATTATCTTAAACTCCAGAAAATCAATATCAAATCCTGTGTTTACGGTACTTTTCATTATTTATTTTAGAGCCTAAGGAAGTGGACAGTGGAGGCTGCCAGTTTTGTAAAAAAAGAACCTAGCAAAGTTGCAGTCAGATTTATAGGTCAAACACCACATTACGAAAGAAACCATTTACCCCCAACAGCCGAAATCACTGCTGTTCACCACAAGCAGAACACTTTTATTAAAAGTCTGCAGACTGTCACTACACCTCAATCTAATTTACTCCAGTCCTGACACCCTGGCCAGCGCAGAGCCTGTGCAAGGCAGGTGAGGGCTCCCACACAGGTGCAGCTGCCTTCAAGGGGCACTGCAAGTTGCAGAGTGCAGCTGGAGCTGAGGGCGTTGCTGCCATCTCCAGATGCTCACACACCTCAGCACCGATGCAAATGAGCACCAGGCATGTCAGACTGTGCCTGCTGCTTTCAAGACTGCCAGTTCTTGATTAATTTTTCAAAAGTGCAAGTTCGTGACACACATAGGAAGAGAGGGGGGAAAGGAAGGAAAAAAGAATTGAAAGAAAAAGTTTAGAGAGCTTTAATCCTTAAAAACACTTGGATGGAGGGAATATACAAAGACAGAAATAAGGATTTTTATCTCTTAAAAAAATCCACTCTTTGCATTATGGTTGCTGAGCTAACTGAAGAAGCAAACTACTAAGTTAGATTTACAGTAAGTATAACCTTAAATCCCAAATTAACTTAAGTAGGTTGATTAAGAACAAGAAGAAATAAAGTCTTAAGGAGTGCACAAATTAACCTATAGAAATGATAGTTTAAAATGCAAAAAAAGGCCATTAAAGTGAAAGGGGCTCTTACTATCTCTGACTCTGCTCGACATACATTTAGGACCAATCTCTCACTGCTGTAATGATTCTGGCATGATTTTCACATGTCTGAAATAAAAAAGATAATTCTGATTGTAGGCATGTCTCTTTTCCCCTTGATTCTTCATACCAACATTAAAATGTTACAGAAAAATAGTGTTGCTACTATATAAAATAACTGCATACTCTTTTTATTAAATACTGTGATCTGTTCTTGTGATAAGCAGAAGGTATAGATATGAAGAATTGTTAGAATAATTACAGGCACTGGAAGAGTCCTGCAGGCTAGGGACTAGAAACACTGATGGGAATCCTTTTAGCTTAAAGATGAGATATCTAATAGAAGCCATGTTTGAGGTTTGAGAAACAAGACAAGATACATTACACATTCCTATTTATAACATACAATTAATTTGTGGAATGCACTGCTACCACAGCACACTGACATCAAAAGCACAGCAAAATTCAGATAAGGTTTAGATAGACAACATGAAAATAAAATGTTATATCAGAGCAGATTTAGGAAACATGAGGGATTTAAGCCTTTTTGCTACACAGCACAGACCAAAGTCTAACTGACAGGATTTTAAAAAAACCCACAACATAATGTGAAAGACATTTGAAAGTTTATTGTAGGATTTTATGCACTTTTGTGTGAAATACCCAGCTCCAGCCTGTCTCAAGAGAAAGGACAACTTCTTAGATGGACCACTGGTTTGATCTGGTATGGCAAGCCCTATATTCTTATGTTCCTACCAGATAATCTGCAGTAATTTGAGTGACAATGGATGGGTACCCATCCTAGGGAAAAAAATATTCTATCATTCTATTTCTCAGTGCACTGAACTGAATTATGTTAGGTTAAGTGTTGTCACACTGAATAATCTCAGGCTGTATCACATGTCCAAAGACACAACTCAGTGTAATGTGTAGGACAGTGCACTCAAATATGCTACAGAAGTGAACTGAGAGAGAGGGGGAAAAAAATGTAAGCTTTAAGTCTAGTGAAACTTACAGCACCTACAACAGCAGTAAAAACCATGTTAAAATATTTTAATCCAAAATGCTGTCCAACTCCAGAAACAAAAATTGCTTGAAGATACAAAACACTTGTCTCTCCTCCTTCCGCCTCTCCTCAGCCTATCTAATTTCATACAATAACAAACTGTGTTTAATGTCAAAGAAATTCAAAGGCATCTCTCAGTAAAACAGTTGGGAGAGTACAGGAAAGCCGAAGACCCCTTATCTTCTTGGAAAATAGTAATCATAATAGGTCAATGTTACAAATTCATTACACTGAATTAAAATGAATCATTTTATTTTGTCTATAAAACACGAGAAGAAGCTCCCACAAGAGTCAGGAGTGAGAGTCTCAAGATTTTCCCACTGCTTGGAAGCTCAGGCGTCTTTCCACAGAAAAGATGGGACAATCTGCCTCAGCTGTTTCTGAGACTACCATAACTTTTCATTGAACAGAAAACAGGTAGGAAAAGAGAAGACCCATGTGCCCACAACCCACATCATGATGCTCAAATGTTCATCCCTCTGCACGAATGAGTCTGTTTGCTATTCTTACTCCTTCTTGTTATATGGTTACTAATTACAATTTTGAATAATTTTGTAAAGCATGTTTTGCAAAACAGTCACCTTTGCAGAGCTTTCAATTTAAGTATGACAANCCCCCCCCCCCCCCCCAAGCCCCATTCTCCGTTTAGACAATGTAATATGTTTAGATTAACTCTTTCATGCCTAACCACCCAAAGTCCTTAGATATCCTTAGTGGCTTTAATTGCACATATTTCCAAACAGAAGCTGAGCAGGACACAAGCAGAGGACACTTCTGCATGTGAAGGAACCCCTGTCTTGATGACTACCCAACACAGACATCCCAACCACTGTCCCCCAGACAGGAGAGCCCTGATGGCAGGCTGACCCCAACATGATGGCTAAGTGGCCATGGATGACAGTCAGGAGAAGCACTCCATAAGCCACTGCCTGTCTTCCATCTCCCTGCTTCCAAAGGATTATGTGCAGACAGCTATTCATGTCTGGGAGCTTGCAGAACTGAGATCTGGGTCTGTATTTTAGTGTTTGCTTTTCAAATTATGCATTTAAAACAAGAATTTGAGGACTCCATAAAAGAAAGGCTTTTTACCAGCCCCTAAAGCCCCACAGCTACCAAGTCTCAGCAATGGGATTTCTCATTTGGCTTTCCATATGTTTACACAGAGATTCTCCAAAAAACATCTTGAGTTTTGATGTCTGACAGCTTCACTTGCTTTGAGAACCCTCATATCACACACAAGGGGGTTTGATTTTAAAATAATAGTTCCTTATTATTATAGTATTCTGGAAGATTTTATTGCAGAATTAATGATGTTTATATGGCTCTTTTGTTTCTAAGAACAACAGGTCAATATTAGTTCATACAGGGAGTGCCAAGAATTCCTTTCAAGGTGTAATTCAGTAGCAACCATGACTTGTCCCATTTCCTGACACAACTGTACTGCCATTTTGACCAGCCCTACTCTGCCTTTCCTCTGCAATGCTGCAAGTAGTTCACAAACAAACAACAAAATGTTGCTGGCACCATCTGCTCCTTGGAAACCTGCCAATCAGCATCCAAACTACTGAGAGGAGCTTGTGTTGGGATTTACTTCGTATCCATCCTTTCTGGGGGTTTGGCTTTTGCTGCTGTCCCCAGTAGCCCTACCAGCAGCTATAGAGAGAGCTTTGATCCATTTGTGGGGAAAAAAATCTGCAATATAGTAACAATTTACATCACACTGATTGAGATGACCTTGGGTCCTCAGTTACAGCACATGTACATTGCTGGGTCTGCAATGACCCAAAGTCATAGAACATTTCGTCCTCAGTAGTTACAGCTAACCTGAACATCGTGAAAACAAGGAACAGCTACAAAAGGTATCTTTTGCCAGTAACTGAAATTCAGCCATTTTTGAAAAGGGCAGAACAGATCTGAAACACACAGCATCATTCTTCAGTGTTTCAGAGATGAAGTGGGGGCTATGGTGCACAACTTTCATAGTTGAGAGTAGACAGGAAGCTCACAAAGGACAATGTCACCAAATTTGGTCCACACACTAGAGATAACAAACTTCCTTAGAAAAATGTTACAGAATTCACATGTTAAGATATCTCAGTATTGGAGGGGAAAAAAAAAAAGAAGGTAAAGATAAGAAAAAGGGGGCAATGTGCTGTAACACTAAAGAAAATCCTCCATAAATTCCATACTGACACTGCTAACATTTATCTGAAATGCAGTTTATTAATTTATCATAGTCAATAATATAGTCAACCAGTCAATAACTGGTTTATGATATCACAAATGCACAGTTCACCTCATTTATAGTTATTTGTAATTAATGCACACAAAGCATCATTTTTTTCTACTATTTTTCATACCACAGCTTGTTTGGGTTTTTTTACTAAAATTGGTATTGCATTGCTAATGCTTCTGCAAGTCTCTATTTACTGTAGCTCTTGGCTGCCTGTGTACAATGGCAGCAGGCACTGGCTTCAGTGCTGTGACATATCTATTTAATTAACCCAGCTGTTCTATCTACAGTGTGAAGTACCAAGCAACGGTGCCATACTGGAAAGCAGAACTCATAAAACCAAAAAAAATCACAGCGCCACTTGGACAATGAAACGCAAATAAAGTCCACTCGAAAAAAAATATAGATAAACACATCCCTGTCTGCCTTGACAGGCCTCTACCATTCAGTTAGATACTGCACAATATCACTGAAGACTTTTAGAAGTACCATTTATTATTTTAAATCCACCTCCTTTGTCTTGAATAACATTAGCAGTTTATCTGCATGTGAAAAAAACCGGACCATTTTCTTAAAATAAAAAAAATTCAACAGCAGGCCTTTCCTGGTGGCATTGTTCTTTTACCTATGCTTCTACAGTGTCCATTCTTAAAAGTGCTTCTGCATAAGACATAAAATAGGAACATCTCCCAGTGCAAGCCAATACTGCCTTTTCCTTGAAAGCTTATAATATCAAAATCAAACAAATTAGTCTGTTTATCAAGCTGTCATTTTGCAGCACGCTGAAGGGAAAGAGGAAAAATAAAGGATTCACTGAAGCTGAAGATTATGCAGCCATTGCACATGAACACTACAATAAATATAATTCAGAAAACATCTCCTGCCCATCATGATCTGGGCCTCAAAATGAGTCAGTTGTACCAATAAAAAGAACACAAAAAGAATAGCATCGTACCCAGTTTATTTGAGATGTGCTATCTACACAGACACACTGCATGTGAAAAATTAGTTAATTGCTTTGGAAGAACAGCATCCACTGGAGCTACATACATCCATATTCAAGGAGCCCTTCTGACCATGGCAGCTGGGACAAATGAGATATGACAGCTTCAACCAGTCTCTCCAGTCCTTCACCAACCTGGAGAACCTCAGCTCATACCCTGATGGAAATCAACTCAGTTACATCAAGTGAGAAACTGCTTGCTCTCCTTAAGTGCCGTCAGACCCCTCCTGCGTTTTCAGCTGAGAACTGAGGAGGCTGTCAGGAGGTTCTGGACTGAGGGGATTTGAGTCACCCATGCCAAGGTACTCAGCACACACCACGCAGGGTTTTCTTCACCCCACTGCTGATGAGTGCAGAGGAGAGCCCTTTTTAATGATGTGCCTACCTCGTGGGCACAACTGTGTCATGGAATGGAACCTGGACAGCTCATTTCAAAAGCACTTCTAGCCACTGGTTCGGGGTAAGGCTACTATGAAAAAACTTCCCGAATGCTCTAGAATACAAGAAATTCAAACAGATACTGGTACAGTAGTACAGTCTGAATATAATTTATTTAAGTTTTAAAAAATTATATTTTATTTGTTGATGAAAAGATCCAAACCTTGCAGAGTTGTTGTTCACACAGTAATGACCACTAGCAAGAGAAGGAAAAGCTGTCTAACATCACCTGGCCTCTTATACTTTGGCCACTGCAGCTACAAGAGTTCGTAGGATTTAGGTACAGCCCTGGTGTCTACTGTCATTAAAACTATGTAATACAAATATATATCTAGTGTAGTGCCATATACACACATTTATAGGTAGAGAGACAGGTAGGTACAAGGTAAGTTGCCTATAAACTGAGAGTGGAACAAAAATGGCAAATTTCTACCTACCACACAATCTTGTTTCACCTGTCAAAGTCAAGATCTACGTGAAGAAGTCCTATGCTAGTATTTTATTTTCAGAAGTCTCTGCGCAATGAAAGTTTCTGAAAATACTTCACCCAGGGTACCTATCCAGAAACCTGCAAATTAGGAGAGATGCACCTAAATCTATTTCTGGTGTAAGATAGAACACAAACCTGGAAGCCAATTAACTGAAAGGAAAAACATTTCAATTGATGTCGACATTCAAGGCACTCAAGAGACTGCATTCCCTGCAAGTTAAGAGCAGAGAGAAAGATACAAGCCGAAGAATTCTCTATTAGAAGACCATACTACAAATGTAGACCTAGAAATATACTGACCTTTCCTGTGACCCTTTTAGAAAAGTGGTTTTTGCAAAGTCTTTGGTTTTGTAAGCACAGCATTTTATCGTGTTTCCCAAACCCACAATATGCTTTGTAGCTCTTCCCTGAAACAAACCAATTTACACAAATATTTCAAGCTTATTTTTTTAATTCTCACAGTTGTTCTTCACTACAGTTCAGCTTCAGCAGTACCTTCTTGTAAGATAATGCTGCATGTCCTGATGTCCCTCTCAACTTCTTTGGAACTACCACTGCAGCATACATCAGTCCACTAAACAATGCAAATCAGAATCTCCAGGATAAGACATCTGCAACCTTTATTTTAAGCAGACTGACTGACTGGAGTAAAATCTCACTCAGCTATTCAGATGGGCACAGCTGCTAACAATGTTAAATCCTAAATAACTGTTAAATCCTTGAGTTGAGCCAGTAGGAAAAATCCTACCTCACCAGTGGGGTGAAGTAGGATCATATTCAACAACAATACTAACTGGTTGTCTTATTCCTGCTACTTTGTAGGAGGATATAATGGTGATCCCCCAAACCAAGAAACAGGGCAAAGAGCAGGTCCTCAGAGCTTTCTCCTTTGCCTCCACCAACTATTGTTTACCATTTTTCACAACTTGAGAACTTTCTCTTCTCAATGGTGAAAATAATACTTTGCCCAACCTGGCTGCAAATAATTAGTTTACATAAAGAAACTGGAACACATGATTTATGTCATCACCCAAAATCTACAGTCAAACCAAACCTCTGATTTGTGTCTGCAATATTTGTCTGCCCCTGCTGGGCTGGAAAAAAAAAAGAAAAAACTTCTAAAAATTACATAAATATAGATTCTGTACAGGATACTCTGCAACACATACTTCAGCATGAATCACGAAAAACAAAGATGAAAACAAAAATGAAACCCAGGTCAACAAAACATTTTCATCACTATAACTAAAAAATCTGAATCACTACTTATTTCTTCCTAAACCAGTTCACCCACTTTAGTTGAAAAAGGAGGAATCAAAAGAAAAAAAAACTACTGCTGTAAATGCCAGGAGAAAATTAATGAAGAAAATATTCAAAAGCAAATAAATCAGAAAAGGAATATTTAAGATTCTTGGATGCATTCAGAAATCTTCAAGGACAAGCAAAACACTAGCACTGAACTGAAATACTCTAACTTTCTTATTAAGGTATCCTTAACAGGGTGGCAACTACTTAAAGACCAGTTGTTCATTCAAGATAAACAACACTGACTCCAAATTAATTTCACCTTAATTTTAGGTTTTCATCCCACCATTTTATTGCCTAGATATTTCAAACATGTTTAGCTTCTGCAGCATTGCAGGGAGGTAAAACTTTCCTTTCTTGTTATTTTTTATAGTTGTCCTACTTAGCTGCAAACCAAGCACTTGAGGTTCAACTCTAGAGCAAACTCACGTTAATCTTAGCTCCCTGACCCCCATTCAAGCTGAACCTACAAGAGCATCCTGAATTTTTCTGTTGATGGAAGATTTCATCAGTGAAGAGCCAGGCATCGCAGACCATCACTCTTCCTCAAGTGCTCCATATCACACCACCCTGACGGAATCAGTCAAAAGGGAACCACCAGCATTCACAGTAATTCCTAAGCAGGCCATCGCTGCATTTCGGAAGCGAGGGCAGTTTTACAGAACGTAACTCCTTTGCATTCTGTAGCGGTAGGAAAAGGTACTTCCCTGAGCCCCAAGCCAACTGGTTCATCCCATAATTACCGTATTGTTATGCAATAACCTACCCCGATTTCACTAGGGTGCCATAAATCAGGCCTCACATTCAGGGAGGCTGTAAAACCATCAGTGGCAGATAGCTTGTGCCCAGCTACAGTCTAGTGAGAGTGCTCTGAAAAAACTGACAGTAGGAAACTTCACCGCTGTCATCTGCTGCACCAGGCCAGCAGAGTGTTTGTGATACAAGGGGCTGATGTCTACCAGACACCCAGGAGGAAGCTGAGGTGCAATCTTTTGCTGCAGAGGTCTCTCTCGGCATTCACTTTTATCAGCTCCAGTGCAATATTTTCAAAACCTCCCCCTGGGTGATGTCCTTCAAGCCTTTTCTAGGTATCCAGTCTCAAATTTGATTTTCGTCCTTTTATTCTCCCGATTCTTCAAAGATCATTCCAGAAACCTGATTTGATTAGAAGTCTCTTTTAACGTAAGCAATTCATCCTCACACACACGGAGCTGTTGATTCACCTTTTCTTTAATTTCATTTTGCCTGACTTTCATTTGAGCTATCTCAATTTTAACCTCTGTTAAAGCTCCATCTACCTTGTTTACTGTTTCTTTGATTTGAAAGATCTCCTCCATTAAGTCCTTAAGCGACAACTCTGTGGCCATTTTTGGCTCCAGCTGTTTGTCAGGAGAGGTCAGCCACTGCCTCGGTCTTTTATTTGTCTGGAGCAACATTCAAATTGTTTTCAGAGCAATTGTTTTCTTCTCATTTCCTGCCATCACTGGTTGAAAATAATAACGAATTACCTCAATTCTAAGGAAGGTTTCATCCCTTTACTTCATTACTAAGAGCAGGGAGAAAGACTATTTCAGAGGTTGGCACCCTGCACAAATTTCCTCAAGTCTTGCTTGAGGAATAATAGTGCAGGAACAGTTAAAAGTTATCTTCTACACATATACAGGATCCTGAAAGAAAGCACTTCAGAAAATTCACCTTCTTAAAATCCTGCCAGGCAGGTATTAGATCTTCTGAACAAGAGGGCCAGTAGCAAAAATACTTCATTTAAAACTTGCACACTAAAACAAAGTTCTTGGGGCTTTTTCTTCTTTGTTTTTTTTTGTTTTTTTTTTTTTTTCTCCTCTTCTCTCCAGCTCTGGTTAGCAGGATCAGTTCCTTAGCCGGACAGGAAGCCTGGGGCAGCTCTGGAAATAGGTTTCCTGCCTCGATACAGAGTTGCCAGACTATCTTTTCTCCTCTAAACACATACAAAATGTGCTCAAAGGAAAGCATCCAACACAGAGAACTGATGAAAGAGTAGTTTTAGATCAGAAAAGGGCCTTTCTAAAACAAACCTTTATACTTTGCTCTATTATTTCATGTCAATAAGGAAGATACAGAGACTTAAGATGTGTATTTAAGTGGGGGTTTGTTTGTTTTTACAAGTATCTTTACTTGCAAAATCATATCCCAGCTGTTACTAAGCCCACCTGAGAATTAGCATGCTGTAGATTAATATTTTAGGTTAAAAATCTAGACATTTTTTCATTTTGAGCACACTGTTCCCTTCCCCCTCACATACACAAAAAATGTCACACTGAGATTCATGCACTGCCCTACAGACACAAAAACATATTTTGTGTATGCCCTCCCAGGGGAAACATATCCCACCTTTACTAGACACTTCTCTTTAAATGATATGACTCCTTATCTATAGGAACCCTTCCGTTCCATGACTGAGCTGAAAGGCTGGAAAACCAGCTTATATGCGATGTCTTATCTTTGAGGTGGCTAATTTGAAGTGAAAATGAATCTCACACTTGCACACTTTTTTCCAAGTGGATTCATTTCTAGTTTTAACATTAAATTTCTGCTCTATTAAGGAGTGAAGCTGTGTTTTTATTCGAAGCTGTTTTTCTAACACTACAGAATCTTTACCATACAGAAGAAATGTTTCAGTATTACCTAGAAACGACTTTTGCGGTAATTTTATTACTGTATTGTGACTTTCTTACACCACAAACCTGTTCTTCTTACAAAACAGAAATGCAGAGTTAGATTCCTAACCTACTAAAGGACACTAAGCCATACAGATTTAAAAATACTTAAGTGATTTACAAAACTCCACAAATTAACCTGACAGGCAGTTCAGATTTTTAACCTTTGACATAATGGAGACAAATATTTGCAGAGAGAAGATGGGTTATCAGATTGTTTAATATACAAACTCAGGCCAGGTTCTTTATAAGAATGAAACTCCAAATTTGTCTTTTTCCATCGTAAGTGAGCATTTTAACACCTCCTACCAGAAAGAATATCTTGATGTAAAGTCTTAATATATACTCTTAATCAGAATACTACAGAATCTTTCAGTAGTAATTACAAATCTCTATAAAGGGAATGGAGCAGTGGAAAAAAGAAAAGGAACATCAGTGTACATAAAAAAGGCTCCCCACTTTTGCTTTAGAGATTTAATCTATAAATAAACAAACAAAAAAGGAAATTTTAATACTTTCTTCTTGCTCTAAAGAATGAACACACAAATGTTATCTCTCCTGGTGCAATCTATTTGGTGTGCCATAAAACAGAAGACAAGCCAGCTGGGTCTTGAGACCCATTCTCACTGGGGCCCCTTTCCATTGCCAGAACAGTGTAAAGCAGCCTCTGTGTCAAAGACACGGAGCCCCGATGAATGCACAGCCGAGCACAGTGGCTCTATCGCCGCAGCTCTTAGGAGAAATCCAGAACAGGATGCAGGAAAACTGTACAAGCTGAGGCTAAGGAGACAGAGGCCACATCTGGATAAAAGATTAAATGTGCTATAATGTGCTATACACATATAGGATAGAAAAATAAAATTACTTGGACCTAAACTGAGACATATCACAGTGACGACACAAAGAATAAACAGCAGCACTATGAGCTATGTTTGCTTACCAAGCAAGGAATGACACTTTATGAAAAATTTTCATTTAAAATGACCATAATGCTGGGATACAAAACCAGCACATTTGCAGACTGATATTTCTAATCTTTACTTAATGTCCATAGTAGTGATTGTGTAAAATAAACCACTAAAAATTCCTAGCCAAGCAAAAAGCCTGATAATTTAACTTCCTGGCTTGGCTTCCAAAGACTAATGCAAAGTTTAGTAGCTGCACAGTCAAATAAATCTTTCAACTACAGCTTTCTTTTTTTTTTTTTTGAGAAAATGGTAAATATGGTATTTTCCATATTATATACCAGAACTACAGTCACAACCCAAGAATGTAGATCTTTCAACCATTCATTACAGAAAATATTGCTTGAGGGAAACTGCTTTAAACTGATTTATGTGGTAGACACCCCAGTCAAATTGGACAATGTGGCAGATGGTAATGGATTTATGCATATTTATGTAGCATGTATTTACTTGTCGACTTTGTTATCCATCTTTTGCCCCTTCCAAAAGTAGATAGCAATTTATAACAACTGTGATGCTGTGACTGGCTGACACTCCCTTTGCAGCCCTTTCCTCTGGACAGGCTAAAAAGCAGCATCCTTTGTGCAGCTATTTTAATTGTTTTACAGTTTTATTACAAAACATCCTGTCTGTTACACTTGCTTCCTGAGGCTATCATAACAATGTTAGTTGCCACTGCTTAAATCTGCCTCAGGGTATCTGTTTTTACAGTTACAATTAAAGTCAGTAAGTAGTTCACCAACATGTTAACATTAATTTGTCTTTTAATTTATTTGACCTTTTAAACTAAGCAAGTAACTCACTGAGGTAAGGGATGCACAAAGTTCAACTGCTATACATTTTTGCAATAAGGTGGTTTTAGGTTCTTTTCCACCAAAACATTCAACTGTTCAGTTGCAGGTGCTTTTATTTAATCTAAATCTCTTCAGAAAAGGCAAAATATATTCACATTACATTTAATATGCATGTGTTTTACACAACACTAATGCATATACCACCAATACACACCAAAACAGAGTAACTGAGCAGCCTGAGAAGAGTTTCTAAAACCTTGATGCTCTAAAACCGCTACAACCCTTACAAATCCTTATATTACCAAGGATTGTTTACAGAACACATCAGCACTGATGCCAAAACAAAGAACACAAGGAACCAAATAATCAGAAAGCAACAAACTGCTTTGGTTTTGGTACCATTTTCTCCTGCAGACATGGCAAATATAAAAAACAAAGGTGTTATCAGTAACTTCTGATGCTCTTTGCTCTCATTTAAAAATGCAGCCCTGTATCTGCGTGCCTTATACTGGTCTCTACAATCTGATGCAAAAACACCCAGGAACACATTTCAATATTTAAGATAAATACACAAATACCTTTGAAAAAAGTTGTTATAAACAAATGCAGTTTTATATTGATCATCTATTAATCTAGAGTATAAGTAAGTAAGTCTCCCAAGATGCAGGAAGAATCCCCAGATAAAATTTTAGGACTACTTTAAGCTAACTCTAAGTTATGCTAACACAACTTCCCCAGGTTTTTGGTAACATGCCCTTCCCCTGTGGGCATCACTGTGAGCTGCTGAGTCTATCTAAAACCCTGGTAAGATGGGAGGGGTACCACCCACATCAAGAGCGCTCTCTGGTAAATTAGACGTGGGGGGATGGTGAGGAAAGACTCATCAAATGGTCATTTAGTGTCAGAGTCATTCAAGCTCAAGCAAGGGGCAGTAGAGAGGGAGGGAAGCTTGGGGGAAAAAAAGGCTAAAAACGGGAAAAGATCAAATGAAAACAGCCACTACCATCTAATAAAACATTAATCCTCATAAAAAAGATAAGAATTCATTCACTCCCTCCTGGCTGATTGAAGCATTTGACTCCTTTTCTCACAAACCTCCCCCGTGACAACCAAAGCTTTAAACTGTTATTGCCATCTTCCTCCCAAGTTCCAAAACCTCTCTCAGCTGCAAAAGCCCTTACTCAGCTATGCTCCTAAGCATCTACAACCTCCAGCCTTCATCCTTCTTCAGCCCAGTCATCACCAATTAAAACAAATATTTGCACAAAAAAAAAAAAAAAAATGCAACCAAATAACAAAAAAAAAGTTTATTTTTGGATGAGGGGAAAAGAAAGGATATATTAAAATACAAGGGATTTTGAAAATATTTAATTTTGGCATCAACAATGGAAATCCATTTTGCATCTAATTGGTTCAGTTTTAACATTCAAGTTGCACATACTGCTCTTAGAGATACACAATGCAATTAAAACAAACACCCAAATTTAAAAAACGACCAACCAACTAAACCAACCCAGGCGAGTCATGTATCTTTCTGTTTCCCCTGTGCTGCCAGCAGAACAACCAAGCTGCCACGGGATTTAGTGCAGCGAGCTGTGGAAATAAGAAATCAGGCTGTGCCTCACCTAAGCACTGAGGCCACACAATATGAAGAAAAATGCTATGGCTGGAAGTGGTTGTCGGTCAATTACTCACCCTTTAAAATCCTATTATCTTCCAATTCTGCCGAGGCAAAAAAGGCATTGCTGAACACAGAAAGGCAGAACAAACACTATCTTTTTAACCAAATGTGTCCAAAAGAGTTTGTCTCTCCATATGCTGCCAGTCACCCAGCTGAAAAGCTTGGTTCTGACTGGGTGGCTCACAGCACCAAGCGAAGTTAATGGCATTTTAAGAAGAGAGGTGTATGTGGCAATATTTGACTTAAGGCTGTTTAGCACACCGTGGCTACAGAGTAAGCAACAGAGATGAATTCTAGATAAAGCAGATAAAAGGAATGCAAAACCTAGCCAAAAGAAAGACTAATGCCTGCCAGGTAAAACGCAAAACTGTGTGTCAAGAAGAATATTCAGTAATGAGGCAGCAAGACAGATTCAAAATATATTTCTAGAAGAGTGGAGGATCAGTGCTCTTGCCATTACAGAAACCCGCTTGAGTGGCCGCACATCGGTGTACCCCCTACACACGGCTAAAGGCATAAATTACAATACAGTGAGATTTATCAGATGCCATTCCATGCCAGAACAGGATGAAAAGAATAAAGCTTTGCTCTGGTTTAAAATGTGATAGACTCTTCTACAAATTGACAACCAACAGGATATTTATCCCACAGTTTGACCTCCAAAAATCTTCATGGCATCCCTCCCTGTCCTCATACTTGTATCTCGACAACAAAAATACTTAAGATAATTAAAATGAGGCCACTGCGAAGGGACTGAATTTTCCCCTGCCCTATGGAGATGAGACCACATCATGTACAACCTGAAGGGAAGCAATGGAGACTACAGGATCCTGCACAGCTCTCCAGGGCTGACTGGTCCACAGGAGCATGAGGGAAAGAAAACCACTGTGGAAAGGTGTGTGCTTAAAGCTCCTCTTCTCTGGCAATAACGGTGTGAGGGATTATTTCCCAGGGACAGAAGCCCTCTGCTGGTCAACGCTTTTTTAAGATGATTTACAGCAACTAAATGCACACAGGTTTTAATTTGTCCCTGGTTTTCCTACAAAAGTAGAGCTGTGAATGAGAAACTCAAGAACAGATTTCACTTTCCTTTTGAGGAAAAATCAACTAACCAGACTACAGCAATCAAATCTTTTTTATTCTTATTAACTGGGTTCTGTTATTTCAAAAAATGCTGTCCATCCCATAGTTAAATATGTAATCACTTTCAAAAAGTCTTCATGACTTAAACAGTGCTGACATCACATATACACTCGACACCTCTTTCACTGTCCACACAAAAATGACAAGAACTATTCCAATAAAACATGTTACTGACATAAGTACTCAACCCTGCAATTTGTTCTCTAGCACATGTATTTAATATTTAAATGCATTAAATTTTTCAACGTATTAAATATTTAATATTGCTATTACACATCTGAACTGTATTTTAGGTTTCCAAAATTATGTATAAGCATAAAAAAAGGTATTACCTCACCTTCCCATGACAACAACTTTGGTCCTTAAAGCAAATCAAATCTAGTTTTGGTTTTGACTGTGAGCAGGCCTCCTAGCTGTAGTATTGAAATCGATTAATTGTATTTTTGGGGCTAATTATATTTTTGGTACCTGTTCATAAGTGGAATTATTTTCCTGGGAGGGATAGGTAAGTAATATTTTCAGACACGTCCCTCAAAGTTCAACAGAAAGAATTAATTCTTGATTTCTTCAAAATATCAAAGGCCTATTCCAGACAAAAAAAGAGCCTCTCTAGACAAGTCAATCTTCGAATACACAGACTTTATCAAGCAAACAAATACACAAACACACAGAGGACTCCTTGTCTCAACACCATCCTACAGCTCTTATTATTTATTTATTGTTATTACTGATTCAGTCAAGAATCAGACTTTACAGTCTACTGCTTTACTCGTGCACCAAGAGTAAAGGTTGATCCTGAATCCATATCGTTTTCAAGAAGTTGTTCAGCATCTAGCAAAAAAACTCTAAAAAAACTCTGGAAAAGAAAAATAAATTAATCTTCACCATCTTCACACTCCGTATTCCAAAGCTCTTGGTCCACGATTTTGCAGTTCAGTGCATTTATGCTTGGCATCTTTAAATCTATCCAGAATGAAGAAATCAAGGAAAATATATACATAAAAGATATCAAATCACGTGCAGTCCTACAGATGCAAATTTTTTTATGTAGTGGAAGCAGTATATTTCTAAATCTATACCAGCAACCAAACAGTAAATCAAAGCAATACAGCCCATCTACAAAAGAGACCCCTGCTACTAAGATATCCCTAAACATTATTTTAAAATCCAGTACAGCAGGATCCTTAAAAATTAAGCTAATCCCATTATAAATAATTACAGAAGAATCCTTCTGTCAAAAAAGGTAGTGACCAGCACAGCAGAGCACACCACTTCTGCACCTGTGTAACCCTAATCAGCTGGTCAATACCAGACAAGTCATTGCTTGGCTGTCAATGTATATTTTGTGTGTCAGTCAGAAAACCACATTTATCTACTGTGAGTCAGCAGAATAGAATGTTTATCCAACCAGCTCAAAATTTCTGGCTCACAGGTACCAAAATTTGTCCATGTATCCAAGTTTACCTAGCAGCTGAATCCTTTTTCCACAGAAGAAATATGAATGAAAACACCACAGGGTTCTCCTACAGGAGATGCAGTAGTCTGCCCTCAAGATCTGAATGACCTACAATAAAACTCCCAGTTCATCACTCTTGTTAACAAATTATTACAGTTGCAGCCAATAGCCTCATTCACGTGCACTGAATTCAAGTTGCTGATACCTTAAATCTGTTATTTTCTTATTTCTTAGCATCTAACTCTATAACCTCAGGCAACAATGCTCTCCTATGTGTTTCCTGAGTGATTTTCTAGAATTTTTTTCAATGATAGAGAGAATTTCTATTAAATTTTATTACACTGACAACTACTCAGGTCAACAGGAAGACTGACTCTTCAGGCTTAACACCCAGCTTTCTATGAGGTGATCACAGGGAGCAACCACCAGGTTGCTCCCCTCTAGACCCCAACCAGAGGATGAGGAAAGTGCTTTGTCTCTTTGCAGGACAGAAACAGAAGTTATGGGTGCTAGCCTAAGATCCAGGCAGGAATTTGCTCCAGTAGACACAAACACTTTCTGCTTATTCAGTCCAAGCTTCCTTTCCCCCAATGCCCTTGGGTGCTACTCTCCTCCATGTTCCAGAGAAGGAAATGGGCATAAAAGGCCTGTTAAATAAAAGGCATCACACCCACACAGGGTGTGGTTTTACAGAAAAGGGCATTCTCAGCCAATCTGGAAAAGGCCGTAATTTTAAAACACCGTTTTTGAAGGAAGAAAAAAGATAATCATAGGACTAATCACATCCTGTGGAAAGTAACTTGTACCACATCGTATTCTCTCAAGAATACTCTACATAGCTAACAAAGAAGCTTAAAACTGTAACTGCAATTACAACAACCTGTTAATACTTAAAACTCTTTTAACATAGCTCATCATCTGATATTTCTGACAAAGTACTTTCTGGATGAATTACAAACATCTTGTGCTGGCTTACAAAAAGCCAAGCACCATCTCAAAGATTCAAGTTTATGAAAACCAACAGATAACATTTAGACTTAATTTTGAAGATCTAAGACAAGACTGATGTTTCCACTTTCATTAAAACCGCTATTATGGGAACAAAAATGTAGATTTTAAAGCCTGGAGAAAACTGGACATCAGTAAGCCAAGCTCTTGGCAGGACAATTACAAAGGGTGGAAGTTATTAAAAATAAAATGCTGTAAGCCTTCGTAATGTATTATGAAGCAAGTGTACAGAGTTTAACCCATATTTCAGCAAAGCAAGTCTCCCTGAACGATGGAAGCTGAGAGCACCATGCCAAACCTATAGCATTAAGCCAACCAACCCTAGGACAGGTTCTTCAGCCCAACTTGCTCCTCATGGAGCTGCATTAACTTCAAGAAGACTTTTAAAGAAGTGGGATGTCCTTCCAAGTCAGTACGGGGGGCACAATCTGCCCCTGCAAAGCGCCACCCCAAAGCCCCACGGTGTTAAAGGATGCGTGATGCAATAACAGAAATAAATTGTTACGGTATTAGCATTTAACTGCGTTTAAGCAGTAGATGTCAAAGAGAATGCATCGGCACTGGGGAACTGGAGGAAGGCATGATTTGTGGTGACCCTGCAGAGCTGCACGGAGAGCACTAAACCTCAACCTCAGTAAGCTTCACAACAGGCACTCAGAGTAAGGCTGGGGAAAGCCGACAGCTACACGCACAGACACAGGAGGAAATAAAGGCTCTCACTCAATGGAGTGACTCACACTGAACAGACTAAAGAGAGAAGGAGGAATTATGCATAGATCCATTCTGAAACAACTCAATGAAACTGAACATTATTTTCCATAACCTAGAACACGTGCCACCTGAATAAAACAAAATATAAATACCTGTTAACAAAAAGGGAAGTTTAGTCAAAAGGAAAATCACAAAAAGCATCATAAATCAGGGCAACCAACAGCATAAGGCAGTATCTCTAACTGCAGTACTTAAATCAGTTAAAATTGAGGGAGCCTTCAGCACCTGTGGCACAGGTCAGGCTCACTACAGGTTGTGCCAAAACAGCCAAGCCTTGTCCTGCACACTGGCACCGATGCCACCCACATGGGCACCTCTCAAACATGGACCTTGGGTTCAGGTTACTACTGCTCCTGGTTCATTCATGCTGCCAAGAGGTATAGAGAGTCTTCAAGTTAAATAGCAATAAAATTCACAACTATTAATGAGGCTGGCAGGACTTAACAGTGCCAGAGCAACACAGGTTTCCTATTATTCCACCGAAGTCATTAAGCAATGAGAATTTTGGATCATTTTAAGGCTCCCTTATATCTCAGACAGCATTATACAGTCTGAGAGTATCTTGAAATCGACACTACTGCATCCAGAGTAACTGGAGGTCAAGTCACATGGATTAAAAAAGAGAAACTAACAGCAATTCTAAAATTAACAAATGATACCTTGGAGATACCTCATATCTCCAATGCAGCACTGGGAAATTGTGTTTTTATTTGTAACAGAACTAATGATAAACAAACACACGAACACTGATAATACTGTATTGTGTCTTTTTTTGAGCCACAACATAGCAACGTGCTGCACTGTATTTATCCCTCTGGAGTCTGGCTCTGTCCCTACAAATTTCAGTTTAGCCCAGGTGGCGAAGGTCGATGCATGCTTGTGACAATATTTCAAAGCCTGACATTGATTCCACAGGAATGGTGAAAAGGTTTAAAAAAAAGGTGAAGTGAGAATCGTGTGTGGCAACCCAATCAACCCAACTCTATTTTCACACACAGATATTTGATGCAGGTAAAAAAAAGGAGTGCTCTGTTGAGGCTCCAGCAATGCTTCAACTTAGCATAAAGTTGAAAGATAGTAATGAAATAATTAAATCTATGTGAGCACATCTCCTTAGTAACTGAAGCAAATGTATATAAGTGAGTCAGCTGGAAGATGCTAAGACACCTCTGAGCTGCACCACTCAGTCCTGTCGTGGTCTCACTCTAGCAAACCATTTTTTCAGTGTAGGTGAAAGGAGAAGAGGGGAAAAGGAGAAGGAAAAAAGTGAAGACAAGCAGGCCTTGTTAAGAGAGCAACATGTTTAGGTGCCTGATTTGACAGTTCACAACTCATTTTGTTCCGGGTTCTGATAATTCTCCCTTCTTTCTTTGTTTCCTTCAATCTTCTTTAAGATCACATGAATTAATTTTGTCCCCCTACTTCCTAAATTTGTTTGCCTGCATATCCATCAATACCTCTTTTACTTCTCCACTTAGGTTTCTCTCCTATTCCCTCCCTTTGTGAATTTTTCTAAAGTCAGTGGGTTTTTTGTATTTTTCTTTTAAAAATTAGATCTGCATTTCATGGTTGCTTTCTCCACCTCCCCAAAAAAAATCCCACTAGAATATCTTCAATAAGTTGCTGTGCTAAACCAAATATTTCCTTCATGCAAGAAACAATTTTGAGGGCACCAGCAGTCCTGTTGGAGACAGGACAGCACTATTACAGCACAGCTAATTAAGTACCTTTTCCTTCAAATTCCATATGGACTCTGCTTTTACCATGCTTAAGTAAGACTCATCACAGCAATTATCTTCTGGACTATGAACAACATTGAAGTGTAGCACATAATATTTATATAAAAGCACATTACAAATTGATCCTGAGGGCGGGAGCAGTAATTTTGCTGTCTACACAAACTATCTTTAAGTGCAGTTAAGAAATCATTTCACAGGCTCCCACAATATAATAAAATGAAGGTAATAAGCATGACTGAGACACAGAGGGAACAAATTATCTTCTGGCAATATACCCTACAATTGTGACTGGATAAAACTGTTAATCTGCAGCTGAGCAGAAAATGTATAATCTGAAGGGATTTCTACATTTAAAATAAAACAATCTGCTATCCTTTGATAAAACAGTAAGAACTTCCAGTATTACACAAATTACAGTAAACAGCACAATAGGACACAAGTCCAACAGAAAAGGAAGTTTAAAAAAAGTTCTCAGTATCTCCAGCATTAAAAAGTTCCTTTAGTTGACTAGAGAATACAAGCTAATAAACACCTGGGATCATGAAGATTCCTCCTCTACTCACACATACTTTTCTGCTGATACGAGAATCCAAAGCTTTTTTCCTATTGCTCCCTCCTGTCTTACTTGTACTAACCATCTGAGCTGTTACACTGAATTAATGTAGAACCAAAAAAAGATTTCATGTGAAACAGCTACTCAAACTTCACTGACAAACCACGGGTGCTTTTCCACGTGAAGTTAAATGATACTCATCTTTCACAGACAAAGCATCTGAGATTTAACTATGCACAATAATCTTTCAACACAATTATTACTAAGTGCTTCTTGTGATTCCATTTTGCAAACGTGTTCTGACAAGAAATACAGAAAGTAGCGTAGGTGAGGTCTTAAAAGTGAAAGCCAAAAGTAGTATTATAATTTGAAAACCAATTCAATACATTAAATTAGAAAAACCTAAAATTAGAAAAACAAGCAACATAAAACAATTTAGTTTGTGCTGAAGAATGTCTCTGCACACAAGAAGAAAACAGAGTATATCTGTTTCCAGCATAGAAATTACAGACACGGCCATTAAAATTGTGAATTTCTCCATTTACAGTCCCACAGGGAAGCCCTCCACAGAAACACCCCTCTAAAAGCAGAGCGGATTTTTTGGTTTTCCCCAGACTACATCAACCTGCTACTCGCAGATGCGGACGCTGCACTTCACAGGCAAAAGTACAAACATCAAACTGGGCTGCTGCAGACTTCAGGCGCTGACTTCAGTAGAAGACAGCCACATCTTGCTGTGGGGAAAACAGGCCAAGCAATTAAAAATGCATCAGCATTAAAGCTAAATATACAGAAATAGCTTACAGACATAATTCTGGCTTACCAGCTCGGCATGCGTAACCTGCATACATATTTCATTTTTAACTATGAAGACAAAACTTCTGTACAATATATTTTCTGTGACACTATCTTTACCATTCTAAGCATCACTGAGACTTGGAGCAATAAAAAATAATACGACAGCATTAGTAGAAATTAGGCTTTTTTTTTTTCCTAGAAACTTGTTCAAAATACAATTGACTTTAGAGATAATTCCTGTCCAATTAACATTAATGACAAGTATCTCATAACATTCCTTCCTTGGTGCTTAAGCCTCCAGAGTACAGCTCTGACCTTCCAATTCTTTCTTTTTTTCCCTTACCTTTTTTCTGTCACAGGTAATTCCCAATAACATAATTCATAATAACATGAATTCATAATAAAAGGCAGGCCTGTGAGCCATTCTGCCTCAGAGCAACATCCACAGCACACAAAAAAAAAAAAAAAAAAAAAAAAGGGCAGCAACACTCAGCTACAGCCACACATTTAATGCTTACTTCCAACAGCAAAATGAGGCTATCTGCATCCCACATTTCATATGACTTAATATATAATGAATCTCTGGCACATCCATAGGTACAAAAAGGAAATTCTTTCTTTCCTGCACTATGGCAGCTCAGAATAGTCTGCCAAACCCTTCAAAGTGTCAGCAACCTCTTATAGAGAGATAAAGACAATGGATAGCCCTACCAAGCTGCTAACATCTGCTCAAAACCTGCAGCTTCTCTTTTCTTCTTCCAGCACTTACCCAAGCTAGCATGCACTTGCATAAGTCTTTAAAGCACTGAACATTTAAGCATGTCACAATTCTATGATGTCTCATTTATATAATTAGTTCTAACATATGGCCCACAATCAGTGTGGGAAATCTAAAATATTCTTTGGGAAGCTGTCAAACCTAAAGGGATATATTTTTCACTAAGTGAAAAGAATTAAATATGCAAATTCTGCTTACAATAGGGATAGGGAGGAAATAGAAATCTAGCCCAAAAGGCATGCTTGCTCATTGCATCAAACGTGGGTTATTATGCTCTGTACCTGTCAGTGCCAGTTCGAATCAGAATACACAGTGACATGCAGAGAAGCTCTGCAGCCACCAGGATTTTAGCAGCACTGTGGAAAACCATACAGTAGATAAAACCAAAACCCACTGTGAAAATGTCAGCTATAATTAACACACTGGGCTCAACATGGATTCATTGCAGATTGTATTAATCCACATCCTTTTCAGAGCTTCAGCTGTCCCCTGGACAGGGACACCCCTGTAACATCTGTATCAAGTAACACACCGTGTGCTAGCAGGGACCGCTGTCATGCAAGCTCACCCCAATTCTCCCTTCAGAGACAAAAACCCAACAACCCTAAAAACCTCTGGACTAAGATTTAATTCTCCTCCACTTGTTTCCAAATAGGAAAGCTGCATCAGTGTCAAACGTGGCACCACTGTGAGCAGTGGCAGTAGGCATCCCGCTCCCACCATTGGGAATGACCAACTCAGAGAGAACCAGAGCCAGCATCCACGTCCTGGCAATAGGTTATGTCACATCCCTGAGATCCTTTCAGGATCAACAGTTGCACCTGCTACTTATTATTGAATTGTTAATTAATCAGTTGTACAGATCTGGGTGAAACACTACTGGAAATGGACAGAGGAGCTCCCAGTGTCAACAACAGATCACCAGGAGAGTTTCCACAGCATCCAACTTCCCTGGGAAGTTTAACTGGCTTTCCCAAAAATCAGAGGAAGCAGAATAAACTGGCATGTGTGTAGCAGCAAAAATAGACAGCCTATATGTGCAGCTAATAACTTTGCTCTTCGGTACAGCATTACTTAGGATGGAAAAAGAAAAATCCAAAAGCATCAATGATCCCACAATAAGGAAATAACATGCTTCAAAATAATTTCATCATCATTCACTTTCAGAATAAGCACTCTAATATGGAACCAGCTATACATTCCTCAAAGCAGCTGTTAGGAAAGTCAAATCTCTTCAGTAAAACCCTTTCCTAAAGGCAACTTCAGCAATGTAAAAGCTCAGTAATTTGTCTGAATAAAATCCTGCACCCTGTGGTTAAGAACCTGCCAAGCAAGCCAAATACACTAAACAAGCAGAGCTGGCATTTGACATGTCTCTTAAGAGTGAGCTGTGACAACTTACTAATGATCTCAGTTAGAAAGCAACTAAGAGTGTGCTATAAAAGGTATAAAGACATGCAGAAATCTGGTAGTAAGGACCAAATGCTGACTTGAGATAAAAGCTAAAACCACTTTCAGTGAATGATACTGGACAGTTCAGCTCTAAACCTGTCCCTCCAAACGTTCTGCGCCTTTTGTTGTTAGGTAGATTCATCCCTAACAACACTGTAGCCTAAAACATGCTCCAAATGTGTGAACAGCAGTATGTTGACATAAAATTTGTTTTAAATCTTAGAGTTAGCCCCAAATGTGCCACATTTGCCTACAGTAAGAGCTTCACAAAGATGGAAAACTGGCAGTTGTGAAAAGGAATTACAAGTGTTAACAGGTACAGAAGAAAAAACTTAACCATTGCACCTCCATGTAATGCCAAAAAAAAAAAAAAGCCCGTGAGAAGGGAGATCACCGAGAGAGGAACCACTTGGACTGGAGACAAGCTTGTAAAGCCATCATTAGTGAGTTTCATAGCAGGCATTTCCACTGTCTGGGCAAAAAAAACCCCAACCCAAACAAACAGAAATAAGCCATCTAGAGATGAGAAAGAAAAGATCCATGCAATGCAGAGTTACCCTCCTTACAGCAATAAAGTATATGGGGCCTTCCCTATTATTTTAACTATATTCAGGTTACTATTTTTATTTAAATTTTCCTTGCAGCTCATTGAAAATGCTGCCTGAACCATCTCTCACAATTTTCAAAGGTGGAAGGAGAAATGTACTAAGCTGATGTCTTGTTCAGATAACTCAATTTTTCTAAAATTACTACCACTGTTAGTTATCTAAGTGTAATAAAACAACCAAAGGTGGGAGCTGGTTTGCTGTGACAGGAAATGAAACAGACCCAAAGTGTTCATTGGACTCAATTACTGAATGAGAGCAACTGCATGGTAAGGTGATGCAACCTGACACAGTACTTTCAACCTTGCATTTTCCTGGTGTATGCCTGTCAGAAAGGCTCGTTTTTCTTTCCTCCTCAGTCCCTTCCCTCCCCCAGTTTCAGTTCTTGACTTTTATGTCTCAGGTTGCTTGGTATTAATCAGCAGTATTAAAAGTAAGAGTACGTGAGGAATGAACATACAAGGTATCATATTTTCGATACCTATTTCAGTTCTATCAGGCATTTTCCCCAGTATCCGTGCAGCAAAGATTGCCTCTGCTTGAAGATGAGAGTTAATGGACAATCAGGAAGGCATGGTGAACCGAGGTCACAGAATTAAATATTATTTAAGAGCACAATATGCAGTGACACAAATGACATTTTTGCAGGGAAACAGCAATATTAGCCTCAGAGCAAACGAATGATGTGCATCCTCCCCACTGTTAAACTGTTCTTTAACAGAGACAAAGCGTGAAAAAGGATGCAAATACTTTTAAACACAAAGGAGATTACAACCTAAAACCTTAAGCCAAATCTTTACTTGTATTAATAAGGCTGCTTTACATCACTGCAGTAAAAGAAAGGGGTCTTTAAGACCTTTACACTGTCAAGGCATCAAGAATAGAAAAAATACCTTTAGCATAAATGAGATAATCAGACCTAGCAAGATTCAAATCTAGAGAAAATAACATACATTGTTTACATAGTATTATATTACATATTATTATATTCTACAACATGTTATAGATATTTTATTTAGAAGTAAGGCATGCGGGTAATTATTCTCTTGGTTCCTTCCTAAACACATGAGGAGGAAACAATTTTTTCAGATTTCTCTAAAATCTGAAGGCCAGAATTACAACTAGCCAGGGAATCTGATGCCTTCAGCAATTTAAGAGAAACACATAAAATTAAGTTCCTATGCTTTCAAATACAGCATTAAAAGCTAAAGCTTGTTCAGTTGAGTTTGCTTGCTCCTTCCGATCTTAGCATCCTTTCAATTCCTTGTATTGATCCTTATTTTCCAGTTAAAGAGCACTCATATATTTGACATGCAACTTTCAAGTCATTTTGGCATGGCCCAGCCAGCATGACTAATATTTAATCAGTTGTGTTACTACTTATTTCAAAATGCTTGAGGTAACTCCTCCAATCACATAAATCATTATACAAGTTCTTTCCATTCAGAGATGCACAAACCACCTTAAAGAAATCCTAAAATTTTACCTATAAAAACCTCACTAAATATCACAAAAGTAAGTTTACATTAATAGTTACAAAGGAATACTACAGGTAACTGTAGTGGGATTATGATAATTCAAAGCTACCAGTCAGTGTAATAGAAGTGTAGTTTTAATATTAGCAACAGCAACAAAAGAAAAAAAAAGCATTTTTCAATGACAAACATTAATGTTTGCATTCTCAGGAAACTTGGTGTATTCTTTGTAACTGATAATAATTTTGGACCCTCATTTCCAGATGTGTACTTCACTCCTACTGCATTACAAAGGCCTACAAAACTTGATCTTACCTTGATGACTTCAGGTATCTGGACAAGAAACTAAAGCCAGTTGAAAATGTGCCGGAAAATAACCAAATGGTTTTGTGGCCAAAATCAAATTACTTTTTGTAAGGTCTTCCATTTTCAGTACGTTAAGTTATTAATAATGAGAAAGAAAGAAAATTCTATGTACGTTTTATGCATCACAAAGTTTCCAATGAGTAGAAGCACATCTCCAAACGTAGTATCAGTAAAATAATACGCAAAAAAAATATTCATGGGCTGCCCCCGCAAAAAACAAACCTCACACAACTATCACTTTGTCTTCAGATGGGCACTTTCCTCCCCTTCTTCATGCTTCCACTGCACTCTAGTCAGGGAAGTTGTATTAAGGAGGCTGACTTTTTAATCTTGCAGTACTCTATCACAAAAAATCACTTTAATACGGCCAGAACCAGTAGAGCAATTGAACAGTCTTAGCAAAGTCCTTGATTAGTTCTGTTAAAACCAATGAGGAATGCATGAGCTTAAAATTAGTTTCCTGTGTAAATGCTCTGGAACAGGGTTGCAGTTTCATTTCTTTCCAGTTTTCAGGCAATTCCTGCTTCTGGCATAAGATACTAAATTCCTTTACCAAACAGTGTAAGTAGTTATGTCTCTTACTATAATTTCCTCAAAAAAGAGGGAAAAAGTGCTCTCCCCCACCCCCTCAGTAATTTTATCTTTGAGAAAAATTTAAGTTGTTGAAGGGGAAATTCTCAGCAATTTCCCTGACTTTCTTCAAAAAAAATTATATGCAAAGGAAAACCAGTTATTTAAAATTAATTTCTGTCCATTCAGAAACAGAAGTTTCAAAGAGTATTAAATACCTGGAGCTTTTTTTAACAGTTTTGTAGAAAAAAAATAAAATCTCATTACAATTCAAGGACAAAACAGAATCTTACAGATCTGCCACAGCACTTTCCGTAAATGCACAGTAAACAAAAGTAATTACGATCCTTACACACAGTCTGACGACAAGATAGGAATATACAGCACTTATGAGGAAGATGTGTCAAGTACCCCTTCATGCTCTGCTTTATTTACAATCCCGCTGAAGCCCAACATTCACTACTTTTCCAGTTTGGCAGCAGGAGGGGCAGGTCAGAGAAACACACGCTGGAGAACTACCCAGCTAAAGCACCCAATACTTGAGCCTGTAAAGAACCAGCCCAGCACATCATCTTCCCCAGAGTTACTGGCCCACCTAATCAAACACAGCTAACTTTCACAGGTCTCACTGAATGCAGTGGTACAAAACAGTATCCCTGGGAAATACAAGGACTGAAGAAGTAAGATTATTTGTCATTGTGCTTTACAAAAGGAAGTTTTTTGGGAAGCAGCAGGAGGCTTTCTATATTAAAAATATCTTTCTTGATTGGATCTTTGATATTAACAAAGGGCTCTAATTCATCCTCAGTGTGAGCACATAGCTTGCCTTTAAGCTAAAAGAAGTTATGCATGCACATGGGAAAATTTACAGCATCACCTCTTGCAACAGCATCCTTCAGTTTTCACAGCACTCCACCTATGGTCACATTCTGAAAGGAAAAACACCTGACATGTTTGAAGTTAAAGGCAGATGTATCTGAAGGATGGAAAATCCTGAAGCTGCTAAAGCTGATCAGCCAAACCCTTTTTGGTCCAGCCAAACCCTCTCTCCACTAAGGCACATTCTCTCACATTCACGAACACACGCAAAGGAAACAGAAGCTTGCAACTGAAGTCAGAGTCTGATTTCATACATGAGCTGAAAACCCAGTCCCTCCACTGAATAAGGAAAGGAATTCAGTTTCAGCTAATTTCCACTGATTTTCAGGATGAAAACGGTAGATGTGTTTAAGCAGGGCTGGCTGTGCAGCAATAGTTTCACCTTGTATAAATGTGAGATGCTCCAAGACTAAAAAAGCTAAAACCACGCCACAGTGATAAAAATCTGCAAAGGAATCATGGGGAACATTATGCTCAGGGAGGCCATACACCTCCACTTCCATCCTGCACAAATTTCCAAACCAGTTTTAGTATAATCATGTGTTTGTGACTCCACTGCTTTTCCCTCATGAAAAAAGAAAAAAAAAAAAAAATCACATGCTTCTGTACTAGAATTGCATTTTCCAAATAAAGTGAGTTGTGGCTGAAATGCTGATTACCCAGAAGAAATCCTAACAAAAGCAAATGTCATAAACTATAACTATACACTACACAATATATGCAGTTTCTCTGCAAATGCAGCCCTGGCCACGAGAACAGGAATGTCTTTGGAGTCCCATTACATATAGGAAGAATAAGATATTTATGAATGGGCAGTAGCTGCGTGTGCTCATTGTCCTGGGAGAAGCATATATATTCATAACAGCTAGTGGACTTGAATAAGTTCCACGTATTTACTTTGTTTCAGAAGAATACACAAGCTACACCACAATCCAGGATTTAAGGCTCATCCAAATCACTGTCAGTTTTCATGCGAAGGAAAAAAATAATCCACAGTCAGTTAATACATAAAAGTACACACTCCATCCTGGAACACACTTTTGACAACTGTGTAGTGAATCCTTGATTGAACATACTATTTGGTATGACTCAAAATCTGTTTTTCTTGAGGGCACTTCCATGAATACACTCTCAATTACATAAATAATGTATCACTAGATATTTGAGAGACTTTCATTACTCAGAAATAAGTCTTCTTCTGTGAATAAGCACTTCAAAAAAGTAATCCTTTTTTTTTTTCATTTTTCCCTTTTTGAATTACTAGAAGCTTGAGATTCCACTATTCACAGAAAAGTTACATACTTTCTCTGCATTGCAGATGCATAAAAACAGAGAATTCTGAAAAAGAAAGAAAGAAAGAAAGGAAAAAACAACGGAAAACAATCAAAATGGAAAGTCATGCTCAGGAGAGCTGTGGTCTACCTAACGTAACCTTTGGCCCTTACAGTGCCTACAGTACCACACAAAAAAAGAGTATACTGTAAGGCACAAGTACAGAATAACTTGCCCATAATACACTTGAGCTTTTTTTCCATGTAACTATGCCTTAAAACACTGCGATGGGATATTCACCCTAACTTCTGTTACTGTATCTATTCAGTATCTATTCTAATTAGCCATGTAAATGCCAGTTTTTCTTTTTGAATTTATGCTTTTAGACCAACATATCTAGTTTGCCACAAGTTTCCAAAGTTAATTAAACATTGTATAAAAAATGCCCACCCTGTTTAAATCAGTTATCTCCATTTACTGCTTTTCAATGTAGTTCTTTGTTCTTCCTGTAAGTTAAAGTGCATGATTTATTTATACACACACCCCCCACTGACTGCTCATCCTCTAACTTAACTATGCTGGTTTCATTTCTTTCAGTAACTTGACACAAGGAATTTCTTCCAATTCCACAAAGCATTTCTGCCCATCCTGCAGTCCTCTATTTTTACTGTATTTTCTTAAGAGTGATGGAGAACAAAATAAATAATTCCTGCTAAAAAGCAACATGATATAAACAAGCAGTAACTACTAACTAGGAATTACTGCCATTGTTTTATAAAGTTTTTTGTTAATTTCACCTCCTTTTTGTTTGGGTTTTTTATTTTTTTCTAGAGAGACAGACAAAAGCCTAACTTGCCAGCTTTTTGATTACAGCAAATGTAGTCGATTTAGTATTCAGCAACATGCAATTAGGTCAAATTATGTATTCAGAAGATTTGACTGGGATTTGATAGCTGTAAATTTCATCTGCCACCACAGTGCCTGTTCCCTAAGACTGGCTAGATACCCCTTAGGGTTCGTCAACCTTCCTCCAACCCATTTTCTATCACCCACAAATTATACCATCCCTTTATTCATCTTTTGAATTGCTACACAAAAGTAGCATTACTAGCATTCACCCTACTACTCATATTCCTACATCTTCCCATTAGCCTTCTATGATGCCCAAGTTCCAGGTGTCCATGTGGCTCTGAGCACGGCACACACCCTAGAAGACAGTAAAGCTTCTGAGTTGCACTGTGCCACAACTCCTGCAGAAGGAACAGTTCCAGTAAGTCTGTCTCATGCTTCTCCATTCCGTATTCTGAAATGTTTCTTACAGGAGAGCAGTTTTGGGTAAGAACTTTTTCGAATTCTAGAGGAAAAAAAAAAAATTATACCCTTAAATGTCTTCTAGCACAAAATAATAGTCTGGGTTAGCTTTAGCTGTACCTACTTCATTAGACCTAGTTGTAGAAACGCTCAAAACAATCTATTATAGTCTATCATGTTATGAACCTTTCTTTGCCATTCTTCCCAGGAGAATCCTGCTCTGAACTGAGAAAAGGGCCACAGATACCCTGTGATCCAACAAACCCTTTCAACAGGCAGCAGTACAACCAAGGAAAGGAAAGGTTATGCTTTGATATGAAACATCAAATTCTTACAATATTTCACTAAGCCTGTCTGGATGCTGCTTCCACCACCAACTGATATATTTTCTTTCTTCTCATCTTTAGTTGGGCAATCCAAAAGTGGGGCAACAAGATAGCTTGAAATACTACATACAAATGAAGTTCACTCCTTTTGTTGAAAAGCCATTTGTCCCAAAAGGCACTCTTCTAACCTCAAAAGCCGGCAAACAGCAATGCTTCTGAGAGCTCACATGCATCCCACACAAACCCATATCCATTTAAATGTCAGCTCACAAATGCACCTAAGATGTATAAAGAAAGCACTTCCAGGATTTCAGCAGGTGCTTTGGAACGCTAAGCTGTAGTCAGCCTACAGTCAGATATTGCTCCATTGGGTCAGACACAATTTTATAGCAGCAAGTGCTACACTTAGACTCCACTCTCACTGCTTTTCTTTGTCTCTTTCTGAGTAGGGAATTTCTTCCATGTTTTCACAAACAGTTTGTCCTTGGTTATTCTAGCTACTGTGTTTCTGTCTAAAATCATCAGAATCAATGATTCAGAAATACTCCTATAGGAATCCTTTCCTTCTAAAAGCACAGTATCAGACGTTCATTTCTATCTTAAAGCCTTCTGAATCAAAAATAGCTTTAAGCTATAAGTACAGCTATAAGCCCAGCATCTAAATACATCCAAGGAGGCAATACAGTTCACCTTTCTCGTACTTATTATCAGCAAAAGCTTTAAAGCATCACAAGTGTAGGTAACAAGCCACAAACATTACTGAAACTGGGAAGCAAAGCCACCCAGTAACTTAAAATGCAGACTGTGCAATCATAAAATGCTTAGGGGAAGCAATTCTGAATTGAATATTTTAGGAAAAGAACAGCACATTATTTTATTTCTAGAGTGGATCAATGTAGTAAAAACTGGATGTAAAAGTCAGATTTGGCTGCAAATACGTGGCTTCCTTTCTTCCTTGAGCTGTCACTTCGCAACCATAGATTGGTCCTTCAGACTTCATTTAGTGAAATGCCAACTCTCTGCTAATCTCAGTCTACAGATTTTATTGTACTGCTACAAATTAATGCTCACATCCTTAAATATTAAGTTTGTCAGCCCTGTGACTGCAAAGTAAAAATCTTAAAATGCATGACCATTATGAACTAATAAAAATCAGAAAACAAACAACAGAACTAATACAGCCTTTTAATTTAATCTCAACTTAAAAGCATTCGGAGACCAAAAGAACTGTATTTTTAATTCTCTGGAGAGAATAAGGAAGTCTTTGTGCATTTGATTCTTGAACATGACTGTTAGAATTTCTGCAGAAAAATAATGGTTCCTTTTTCCTGCTATCTGCTAAATACAAAATGTGAATTATCTAAGCACACGTGAATCTTCTGAAAGATGGACCGTAACCAAAAGTCTGCCTAAGTCTTCTTAATAACACTAAATAACAAACCGCTCACACAGATGTGGATCAGGCTTTCCAGCTGCCCTCCCAGGAAGCTGTTGTATCACGGGTTTGAAATTGTTCAGGACAGATACTGGTTCTTTACAGCCTGTTTTCTGAGGAGCTACTGTAATATGGTTCTGATCAGATGGAGATAAGCAAACAGTTCCCTTTCCTTCAGCAGTAAGAGAGGTTAAATACTCATCCCCAAGTTCTGTCAAGAGTTTACAATATAGTATTGAACAGATCATTTCATTCTTTATCACTCAAAGGCATTTCAGCGTGAACCCATTCCTACTCATGGAAAGCCTCAACTAAACACACATTCAGTCCCACTGACATGAGCTGAGGCTTGGATCTCATCACCAACCACACACATTAAGTTCCCCCACTGAACACAGGCTTTCTGAATGGGGCTTCAGTCAATTCATACAGCAAGATGCTGGAAACAGAAGGGCACATTTGCTACATGAATGATGAGATAATGAAGATGCTGAAACATTACAAAAATACCATAAGCAGAGTTTATGTCCTGAAGCAGATGATGGTCAATGTCCCAGCACAGGTTCTGCTGCATGCTTCTTGCAACTCCTTCAGGTAAAACCACGTTCTGCAAGACCAAGCTCTTGGCTTGGTAGAAGTCTCACTCCTGTGCAAGCAATACCAACTACAGAATAAAGAACTGGCAATTAATTGGATTAATTATATTGATCAAATTTTCAACCATCCAGACCACAATTTCCCAGATAACAAAAATGGTAACTTGTTAGCATAGGTTTTGTATCTTACACTTATAAAATAGAACACTCCTACCACCTCCAATTTTCAGCGAAAGCCTAATATTACAGGTGAACTTCCTATCACAATTAAACATCCTGACACCTAACTGCAGGCTCCTTTAATGAAACAAGCAACAACAACAAAAGGACATAGTGTTCCAAGTTTTCCCATAAAAAAGGAAAAAGCTGATTTCACCTGCAGGGAGTCAGCTACACTAATTCAAAGTACCTAAAACCTAACTCAGTCCATAGTCCTATATATCAGGTTTAAGGAAAAGAGACAAGTGAAAAAGCAACCACTGAAGTGTTTGCAAAAAAACTTGGATCATACCACTCAGGAATATCAGTTTCACCAAAAGCGAAAGATGATTTGAAAAGGAGAATTTTTGTTACTTTGGAAGGAAAAAACACTTTTGCGTATGTAATACACAAACTTTTAACAGGCCTAGTGTGATCCAAAACTTAAGGGTTTCCTCTATTTTATGTTTTATAAAATTAAGGTTAGTTTTACTCTTTTCTTGTCTCTGGTCCAAAGCAACTGTTCACAACCAAAACAGGTCTGTTGGTCACGGCAATTTTCACACCTTAGGACAATGACTTTGGTCTAATCAAAAGGAAATGGTACTTTCTGACATGACAAATTATCTTTTTTGACATAACAGACAGGACTGTTGCTTCTCTCTGAGCTCAATCTTTATTTCACCCTTACTTTTATCAGATCAGTGCTGGTGGCGATACATCAAATGCTTAGAATTTCAATGAAATTGTCATTACAAAGGCTTTCAGGGGTCTGCAAATTTTCTCTGGGCACAGAGTGAGACTAGGGTATGCAGGAGTCTGTCCCACATTCCCTGCTCTCCTGATTTCCCAGTGGTGATCACAGCAGGCTCTATGCTTGCCATCTCATCCTGGCTACCACCCAGGGTATTTGGCATTTGTGAGTGTCACCCAGTGGGTGGCTTCATATTTTGTGGCAACTTGGAAAGGTCGACAGCCAGTTAGCAGCTATGAGTTGATAATAAAACTATACATACACACACATATGCTTCAACCATCTCTAAAGTGTTTCCATGTTAGCCATGGTTTTATACAATACATATTTGTTAAATAAACAATCCATGTTTATGCTAAAAGTACATCCAAAAATACATGGAAAAACACACAAAACATACAATTAACAGTATTTTCTTACTACATGTAAGCACATTGATAATCATAAGAAGCCACCAAATAGAAAAGTCACATACTAGGTGTTTGAGCCTTTAAAAATTACATCTTGATGGTGTCTCCAGTAATTTTCTACATAACTTTACCCATTTTTCTTCTTTTCAAAAAGCTCTTCCTCTCTTCCTTTAACATAATATTATAGTTTATCCAATTTCAGTACCTGATACCAGCGAGCTGACTTTGCAGGAGCACCTTACTGATAGCTCATCTCTTACACATATGTACTGTTCTGCAAAGGAACAGAGCCAGAAGATGCTGAAGCAGTTTTCTGAAGCTACCCTTTTAGAAACACTATGAACAACTAAGAAAAATACGGCTGCATAATTTTTAACAAAACAATATGGAACCTGATCCGATGCATTAACGGTCCATAATGTTATTGAACAAGACTACAAGAGAGACACTTTACTTGCAGTTGCTTGTCAGACAATTACTCTCTGCTACTGTAATACTTCATGTGCATACTTCCAAGGAAGACTCATGAACGCACAGGTTCATTAAGGGAATGAGAGAATCGATTGTAAAATGGAAAAGGCCGAGTGAGGTCATATTTCAAAGAGATGAATATGGTACACTCCATTATGTTGTAATCAGCCTCTCTCTTTCATCCTACGAACTGTAATAGTCTATCCTAATTTTCAAGGAAAAAAAAAATTCTCACTGCCTGCATCGTACCTTCATCCCAAATACAGTGAGGAATTCAAATGTGCTGCAGGCAGTTTCCATTTACCATGGTCTTTGGAGCAGACAGTATTGATGTTGCTGACCATTTTTCTCCTTAATAAGAAAAACATTCAAATGCTACTAATATTGCTGCCTTGGCAAACCACATTTTATAGATGGGACTTGCCCTGTACATGACACATATAACATCAATCAAGGCTGAATTTTATTTCAATTTATTATGGTTGCTGTCTAAATGAAAAAATGCTTATATCGTTAAAATGTCTTACAATATAAATGTGCAAATGATGTAATCACCCATTTTGTGAGAAAATTCTGATTTTGATTAAAAATATCTACAGTTGAACTTCTAAATATTTAATAAATGTGAAACAAAAAAAACACAAGCACATTAAGAAACCACAGTAATTGGTATCTGGTGTAACATCACGGTTTTATGCTTGATAGCTTTTATCTTTAGAGGATGAGTTTATAAGGTATTCTTTTAAAATGGTAAGAGCTGCCTTTTTGTTCAAATCATCAAGAACAAATTACTTCAATCTTGACTTCATCCAAGACCTCACATGTGTGGTTTTTTTAAGTTACCATTTATCACAGTTCTTTGCGTGCTATAGCCAGCTGTCTCCATACTGAACCTGGTGGCCTGCAAAAGCTCTGCAAACCTTCCCAGACACACAACTCTGGACACCCCACGATTACCAAGGGGCAGAAAGCAGCACCTTATAAGAAGAAAGACAGTACTCAATTTTGTCATTGATTGGAATTCACAAACCTGTCACAGCTATTGAGACAGAATTTAACACTTGGCAGAGTCCCACTGGCACACGCCGCATCCGATGTCCCCAGGAGCTGGCTGGGATGCTGGCTCTCCCAGCTGCTGCCTCCAGCATGGCACAAAGCAACACACCCAACATCATGTCTCTGCTGCAGAGCGCACTGCAGATCATCAGGTCAACCCAATGGCATTGAAAACCCATTAAACTGTCATTTTGTCTCTGTATTATTAGCATATGGTTATTATATAAATATAATACTTCCCCACTTATGAACAGCCAGCTCTTTCTGCTGTGTTTATTTGACAATACTCAAAAGTCCAGAGCCTAAATGTACTGCAATGCATCAACAAATGATAAATGGTTACAGAAGTTCACAGGCACATAGCAGACCAGAAACAAAATCCAAACAGTTTCTACTAGAAAATAAGAGAGCACAGATTGGCAGAAAATTGATTCTCCCCTTCTACTCTGATCCCAGCTGGAGCGCTGTGGGCAGCTCCAGGGCCCTCAAGAGAAGGAGGAAGATAAGGGGGCTGGAGCACCTCTCCTGTATTGACAGGCTGAGACAGTTGAGGTTGTTCAGCCTGGAGAAGACAGGGCTCCACAGAGACCTTAGAGCACCTTCCAGTACATAAAGGTGGCCTACAAGAGAGATGGAGAGGGACTTCTTACAGGGACATGCGGTGACAGGACAAAGGGTGGTGACTTTAGACTGAGAGAAGGCAGATTTAGATTGGAGGAAGAAATCCTTTACTGTGAGGATGGTGAGGCACTGGAACTGGCTGCCAAGAGGTGTCGTGGATGCCCCGTTCCTGGGAGTGTTCAAGACCAGGCTGGATGGGGCTTTGAGCAGTGTGATCTAGCAGAAGGCATCCCTGCCCATGGCAGGAAGTTGGGAACAAATGATCTTTCAGGTCCCTTCTAATCCAAACCATTCTATGATTCCATGTTTTCCTTACGTGGACAAAAAGTATCTAAACCAGTGTTTGGATCCAACAAGCAAAAGAAGAACTGCAAAAGCAGAGGTTTAGCATGTGTTGGAAACCATGACAAGATGTGATGAACAAATGGGTAGTACAGCTACACACCGCTTATGCACAAGTCCCAGCATCTTCCATGAGAGGGAAACTTCTTTAAGGTTTTTGCCTTGCATTGAATGTTATCATAACCAAGAACTGAGGAGCAATTTCAACTTGGCCTTGAAAAAAAAAAAAGGATAAATAACTGGAAATGAAGGAAGTGTATGAAAGCTACATGACAGATAAGTGGACTTTTATAACATTGCATGTTGTAAAGTTTGCCAGAATATATTGAAAGAAGAGTCAGCCTCCCAGTTAAATCACATCCTGCTTCAGCTGTCCAACTTCATAGCTAAAATATTCATATTCATTCCATTAAACAATTACAGAAGGAAATCCAAAATATTATTAAAAGTATGTTGGCTTTGCACTATCTTTTTTTCAGATTTAGTAACAGATAAAATACTCTCAACTTCAAAGAGTGATTTTTTTTTTTTTGTGGACATTCACACCCTGGAGGCCACAAAGCAGTTGTCCTATGGAAATCCTACAAAACCTAAACTTTACTGTATATTTATGACAGGCATTTTAGACAAGAAATGAAGGATATTTTAGCATTTATGGAGCTGGCCTGACATTTAGGGGATCTCAGTTTAATTTCCTTGTCTGCCAGACTTCCTTCATAATCCCAGACTAAGTAAATCATTTTCCTTTCCCTAGTTTCTCATCTTCAAAATGGAGAAGACCATTAAAGTACTTGAATCATGCAAGTCTTAAAAGACAAAAAAAGATCTTTTTCTTCTCCATTTTTATTTTTTCCATGGTTAGAAATTTACCTGAAAGCTCAATCTTCCAAAGGCTTCAACTGTATTCTGTTTTGCCCTTGAAAGCAACAAAACACACTATTTATAAGTAACACACTTTGTGCGTTGCAGATCTTTGTCACTGGAGAGCCTTCCATTTTAAAATGTCTGCTCTGTGATAAGAAAAGATATTGAAGAATGAGCACTGGGAAAGTTAATAAACAAAATGCATTCATGGCCCATTACTTCAAATAACTTTACTATATAAATAGTCCACTCATCAAATAATGGCCTCAATTAACATTTAATTCTCAGACAATGCATTTGTAATGTACGGCAGGGATTAAAAGTTCTGCATGAATATCACTATTCTAGAAGTGCCACTACTTACAAGAGAAGCACTGACATATTTTCTACTTGATTAAAAACAATTTCTAGTCTTTCCTCACCCTGCTTCTCTACTAGGCCTACTTGTCCTAGAAAGATCAGAAGAAAAGATACTCTACTCCATGTAGGAGCTCCCAATCTGCTGGCTGATGATGACCATCAGCCTTGCTTTTAAAATCCATAAGCACACTAGTGCAGCATTACTACAGAGGAGAAAACTAAGTGGTCCCTGTGATTTTGTTAAGAAAACAAGTGATGAGAATTCCCTCATGTAAGTGCATGCTTCAATACTTTTTACAAAAAGGTAGAACAAAGCAAGTTTTTCACAGCATCACAGAATATTCTGAGTTGGAAAGGACCCACAAGGACCATCAAGCCCAACTCCTGGCCCTGCACAGGACACCCCAAGAGTCACCCCATGTGCCTGAGAGCACTGTCCAAATCCTTCTTGAACTCTGTCAGGCTGGTGCTATGACCTGGGGAGCCTGTTCCAGTGCCCAACCACCCTCTGGGTGAAAAACCTTTTTCTAATACCCAACCTAAACCTCCCCTGACACAACTTCAGGACATTCCCACAGGTCGGGTCACTGGTCACCACAGAGAAGAGATCAGTGTCAAAATAACCTGGCCCACATCAGAAAAAAAAAACCCAAAAACCGAAAAATCCACACCAAAAAAAAAACGTTAGCACTGCCACTGCCAGCAACAAACACAAGAACACAAGGACAAGACCAAGGCAACACTGGAAGAGCCTGAAATTACGTGGACATTCTGACAGTGCACTACAAGAACTGCTGCAACGCTTGCTACTTGGTATATCTGAATGTCGTGTGAAAGGCCTCCCCTCACTCAGCCATCTTGCTGTTAACGGTGAAAGAGAGTATCTTTGTAATATGTGGTTGCTTTTATCCTGCAACACAATGACTGAGCATTGACGAGATGATAACTAAGTCAATTACTCAAACACCAACAAAACACATTCTAACAATGAGTGCCGCATTCACAGTGTCATTTTAGAAACTGACTCCAGTACATTCACTTTTTTTTTTTTTGTGTCTTGTGGGTTTGACCTGAATCCTAATGAAATTAACTGCTAGAAGAAACCAAGTCAGTACAAGCAACCAGCTTTCAAGGCATGATGCAAAATGTGCTGAAAAAGTCAACAGATGCTTCTCTTAGAAGCCAGAAAGCTCCTGGAAATCTAAAATGGACCTCATTGTGCTTTGATGGTGAAGTGAAGAAGTAAATAAAAAATATTAAGAGTTAACCTAAGACAGAGATCTAAATATAAAATCCTGCCAAGACCCATTATTCTCAAAACGTGTTTTAGGTCATGTTAGGACTTCTGCCTGTCGGTTCATCTAAGGTATGAAAAAAATATAATTCAATGAAAATGAAATATCCAAAAAAATAAAACTGCTTCTCGGCTATTATTTTCCTCACAAGTATTGTCTTATTCTAAATTTATTGCTAATACAGTATGTTAGCAGTTGTCCTTAATAAGCTCTGCATACATCCAAGAAAACTGCATACACTGACAAAGATGCTTCGAGTTTTGCACAACACATGGCTTTTTTTATACGGTATGTTCTCTCTTGAAAACTACTCCCTCACAAAATGAAAATTCAGCAGAAACTCTAATAGCTTTCATATTTCAGTCTAATAGGTAGCATGGCATTGCACTGCCACCCACCTTTGCTACAATATTGCACAGCACATTTAACAGACATTTGCTGCCTTCACTCAGTCCTTACGTGCAGCTTCTGCAGGACCTTAGTATTAACATTTAACAGAGTCTATGAGCATAAAGCACATTTATGAACACCTGCTAGAACATTTTATTTGCCTTAAGAGTTTTATTATAACTGGTAAATTTTCTTGCCATGCTTTATGGGCCAAATCCTGGTCCAGTTTTAGCCTCAACTCCCATTGACTTCAACAGCAAGCAGATTTGATTGTATGTGGGTTTCCATACCAATTCCATACAGCTTTAAAGAAGATGGGATCTCTGGTAAGTACTGGATAGAAAAAGGCAGCACTTAGAAGCTCTAAACATCCACTGAACCCATCCTTCAAATGCAATTAAAACCAATAAACGAATAAACCCCGCAGTCACAAGACTGTAACCTCCACACTGCATCACAAACCTGACTGACTCTGAGCCTAGAAGTACAAGGTATACAGGTATCCCATCGACAAGTGGCTTGGTGGGATGTACCACCGCCAACTACTCCCTCCCAGATCACTCACTGATGCTCCTGTCACCAAAATTTGGTTCTCTGTATTAAAGTCATCAAAGTCCAGAACCCAGCCACATCAGCATTGGTCTCCTCCTCTGACGCATCCCGACAGTCACAGCCCCCTTCAACAACACAAGATAGGCTGGAACAAAGCATGCAGATCCAGAAGTTGTAGGTGATGAACAGCAGTCCAAGGAAGATGCTGCAGAGGAAACCATGCCAGGAGTCTGACTGTTCTGAAGATGTTGTCTACAACTGTTCTTCTTGGACAGAGTTTTACCACCTTACTGGAGATGTTCATAACACCTCTGTGAGACTGAACGTGACTATAGAGAAGCAACAGAGCTCCTCATAGCTTAGAGAGAGAGAATAACAGAGGACTCCAGGAAGTCTACACAGAACTCCTCTAAGAAAATTTAACTTCAGTTGAAATTACTTGAGAGTATGACCACCACTATTAGAAGTCCAAAAATAGTAAGACAGACAGCTAGCAAAGAATAGGTAATATGGCAATGCCACATCTGTTTCACGATAGCTTGACAGTAAATGCTTGATTCAAAGCATACTATTAAGCCCCCCAAAATTCAAGCAATTATAAAAATGAAATTATAGACACAATGATGAATGACGACAAATGAAATGTTAACAGATCTGGCACCATACAAAAAAAATATTGATTTTCTCTGATTACTACTTAGGTGATCAGAGTGTATGAGGTCCTAGTTGCCTGCTTGCTCTAGATTTTATTAATGCTCCAATATCAGACACCCAATTTGGAAATCAATGCTTACTTCATCATTTTTCTCTGAAGGATCCTATTATTCACAATTGATTTAACAGAAATGAAAGGCTTACCATTAACAAGACCCAGCTGCTGACACTTCTTAGATGAATTATCGAACTTCTAAAAGTGAATTAACTTAACCATCACCAAGACTTATTGTCTGATGTTTCTCATACCAAAGTCAGTGTATTTATAATTACAGAACCAAGTAGTAGAAAGTAGATCCTTTGCTGCCTTCTCCAACACCATATACACCAAGTAAAAATTAAGCTTTCTAAAGATAAAAATATGAGTTATACACCAAATTCAGTCAGTTGGAGCTTAGTCTCTAACTGCTTTTTGACACCCTGAATCTTCATTTATTTTTAAAACTCATAGGTCATTTCAAGGTTCAGAAAGAGGAAATCCAATTCATGGCAAGTTACATCTTCTGTCAATGAGATTACTACAGTCAAAGATCCCTAGGGCTGACCATGCCCTGATAGAAAGCCTACGGAAGACTATCATTAATACCCTTTAGGTACAAAATGAAGATCCACCTTATGAACTGAGATAAAAGTAACAAATATTATGCTATTGCAAGTAGAAGCAGTACTACAAGTCCATCGCAAAAGCAGTGTAAATGTACAAAGCAGAAAGGCTATGTTTAAAACTTGCCATCTGAGCATAGGTGCTATCTCTGCTCAGAACATAAATTCATCACACCCGTTTTCCAGTCTAAGAAGGACTATGTGTCACCCAAGGTGAATTCAGTTCCTCAAATAAGAGCTTTTGCTCTGCAGGATCAAAAGTTCAGTACCAAAAAAGAGCAGGTTTGGAAGGGCAGATGATCACACCAGCCTCTAGTGTAATCCTATGAATGACTATGTAATCCCATGCAATTCCCAAACCGATACACTGCTAATAATGCTCTTCATGAGCCATCCTTGAGAAGTGGCAAAACCAGCCCTGAGTGCCGGTACGCTGCCCAGCTGCACTGATCCACCAACACATTACTGTCAAGAGCACAGAGCTGGGCTAGGCAATATGCTCTCCTTCAGCCACGGACAGCAGGACCACAGCTGCCTGGTGACGCAACCACAACAACTGCTCAGCTGTCAAAACCAGTGAACATGTCAGGTCTCAGTAGACTTTTTGCTAATCTGCCCTACCTGGCTGAATATGCCTTCAAAATGCTAGAATGGCAACTGCCTTCTCCTTTAGCATTCATCATACTTGCAGAGGCCAGCTCCATTATACTTACCTCTGCAACTGCTCTGAAGACTTCAGCACAAGACCAAGTTCAGACTCCAGATGGAACACATTCGGGAAATCTTCTGGATTAATAACACAATTTTTTCCTTCCCTCTTATTGTGGAATGGTGAGATAACAGACCTATTCTATCCTTTTCACACAAGCTGAAAGTCAACAACTGTCCAAAATCACTAGAGCCTCTTCTCAAAGCCCTCAATGGATTTGAGTGCTTTCACACTGCTGGAGGCAAAACACCTGGGCCTTTTTTACCAGGGTTATTATCTGAGGAAGATAGTCTTGGAGCAAACCAATCACTTCTTGAATACTGTATTTCCCCTTCCCAACCCCCTCCATCTTTTTAACCCCTATCTTACTGAAACTAACCTCAAAATTCTGCTTTGGACATTGGACAAACACTTTAAAAGTTAAGAAAAATGGGAAGGAAAGAAGCCTGACAGATACACCCTCCAAGCTCATAAGTCTAACTACATTAGGAAAACAGGCCAAAATCATGAAATTGTGATTATTTTAACAATATTTAGGTACCAAAAATTTTCAATCTGTCTCTTCTCTACAGAATAACACTTTAGAAATGGAGGCTGGATGGCCATAACTGAAAGCTGGTTAAATTTGATACCTGCATAAAACATATCTCAGCAAGTAGGTTATAACAACTTTTTTAAAAAAGACATGGACCTTGGCAGATTTCCTGCTTTTCGTACACTCATTTCTTCCAGTACTTCCCACATTGTGAAATAACTCTTAATGCTATAAAGACAGTGCAGACTGTCTTTATATTGGTCCTAGTGGTTCCAATGGGAGTAGCGTGGTCAGAATTTGGCATTCAACAAAGTTTCCATTTCTACATAGGTTTCATTTATTTTTCAGTTTAAAAATAAGACCATATTTTGGCATGTAACTAGAGCTGCTCCTGCAACTCAAAAGAAATAACACTGCTGGCAAGCCTCAAAGCTGTTCCAAGACAAAAAACTGTGTTGGCAGAACTTTTTCTAAAAGTTCTTTTTGACTAGAGGCAGAATTCAACACCAGCATAAATGAAGAAACTTCAGTGAAAACAGTTATGTTACACATTAAGTTTATATAATGAAAATATATTTAGCTGACATGGAATTTAAATTCTGTTGAACCAATTCTGTTTATCTTCTACATGTACATAATAACTTAGCACCAAATTCTATAATCATTCTTCTGTGAATACTGTTTTTCCTCCTACATAAATGGTACTGTGCTATTTACGAAGTACCCCAACCATGCCACACATTTTTTTTAACGTAAGAGTTATCCAATTAGGATGTGGTGAAATTAAAGCTGCAAGATCTATGTTCCTGCATCAATTACAGGCACAGAAGAAAATAACATAAATCTGACATTTCACAACTTCTGAGGGTTTGATTTTGCAACCTACTTTCTAAAATACCTTTTTTGCACGTCATACCCAAGGGTTTTTTTAGAGCATGAATGCAGTTAACCAATGTGCAGCGGTGCTTCATCTACACAGACCACAGCAAGATTTGACTCTCAACTCCACTATAGCACAGACAACAACAAAAGTATTCAAATACGTAGACAAAGATGCCCATGCCCTTGGATATCCAGGATATAGCTGGATGACAGATGTGACAAAGAACTTACAAGGAAACAGCACTATTTTAGATCAGCTGTTGAAAAAACTGAATTGAGTTTTTGCCAGAGAGAGGGAGAAAGTTCGATGACAGTGGTATCAGGCTGCTGAGGTAAGCTATGGGTTTGAGGAAAGGGTCACAGTAAGGCCCTCTTTTTTACCTCCTGCCTAGGAGATGCAGATTGTTCTGGCTGTGACCACTGAGTGGGCAAAAGGAGCATTAAATCAGACTTCAACAGATAAGTGGAAGCATGGTAACTAAAACCTAGCACTTTGCAAAGGCTACTGTTCCTTCCCTCTTCAGCAGTTGTGTGATCCCAGCTTTGCGAAGCTCACAATTTTGTCAAGGTGACCCCTTTTTCCTAAGGGACACAGGTTGGAAAAGATAACCTGATTTTTAAATTCCCATATCTTCACAGATTTCAACACAATTTCATTGATTTAGAAAACGTACTTTTCATTGTTTAAGAATTATCATCTTCCCAAATATTGAGCTCTGCTACAAACAAAGGAGGAGAGAGGTCCTCTTGAAGAAAAAGCAATACAAAGCTTAAATACATAGGTATTTCTAAAGCCAAGTTCGAAGCACAGCTTGCTTACCCTACCCTACATACAGTTGACTTAACTCTAAATACAGTTGGTTGAGTATGGCATTGAAAATCTTTGGTGTTTTGCCTCTTTTTGTCAAACTGTGCCTTTTTTTACATTTTGTTATACTGTCACTGAAGAAACAAATGACAAAGAAATGTAGACTGAATTTATTTACCTTCAGATTCTTAAGAATTTGTATCCAATGTACCACAATTCAAGAATTGCTTCAAATAATTCAAGTAAGATCATGGAGTAGAGGACCTTTAAAGGTCCCTTGCAACCCAAACTATCCCACGATTTGCAACACTTGACTGTAAAAGTCAGTCTGCCTACGTGTAAGGCATCTTTTCAATAAAATATACCACTTAAGATGCCTATTAAAACAATTCAACAAACAAAAAGAAAGATAATAGGTGATGCTTATGTTCAGACCACAAAGTAATGCAGTTAATTTGACCACCAATATAATTAATAAAATCACCAGATAAGTAGAGTTAGAACTCCAAATAAACTTACTATGCAGTCACTTTATGCCTGAAATTCCAACCAGCACTCTCATTGAAAATAAATTACACAAGATTTTCAGTGTAGTGTGCCTAAGGATTGGTGTCAGAAAAATCATCAGATCTTCAGAAATTTAAGGTCAATTTGCCACCAAGCATAGGAAAATACATTAATCATCCTTTTATTTCCACTATAGTAATAATGTACTACAGGTGTTTAAGAAAGACTGATTTTGGATAATAAGTGGTCTCTTTCTTTCCATGCATTACCAAGTCTAACAGAGGTACATTTTTATTTAGGCTCAATCTGACTTATGGGACACACTTAGGAGGAGGAAAGGAGGACATACAACTGGCATTTGAGACATATTGCCAGTGCAAAGCTGCCAAAAGCACACAGCAGGGAGCATGTTTTGGCTATCATGAGCAGAATAAGCATGCACTCCTTAACCACTGCCAGCTGGCATTTGTTTCCAAATACAGAATGCTCACTAGGCAGTTTGGAGACTGGACATACTCCTAACCTTAACTATGCTCCCATAAAAATGCAATGCTGAGATACCTCATTAACCATGCCTGTCTCCTAGCTGACAGCTAAATGAGAAAGACTGAAAGGATACAGAAAAAGGATACATTTCTCCCTACGCACAAAAAAGTACTTGAAGTATATCCTAACATACTCTAGTGCTTACAGCAAAAGAGAGATTTTAAGAGTGTTGGAGGAAAATTCTGCCAGCACTTCAAAAAGCAGAAACACTGTCACTCTCTCTTGTGCACAGATAGAAAAAGTGAAATCCAGACACACAGAGTACCAAGAAAACATAGCAATGTATAGAAAGAGTGGCTGGCACTGTGATTATAAACTGTACTATCATGTTTAATACAACCTCTAGCCCTCCTCACAACAGACGCTCCCTGCTTTATGTGCTGGGGTAGATTTGTGGGTAGAAGATTAATGTCCCCCTCCATCTGTTAATGACTATATAGGTCCCCTGGGCTTTGCACCAAGGGTACTTTGCCCTTAGGATGAAACAAGAAATGGGAATTTGTGTTTGTAACTACATGTGCTTACCATTTCCAGCAACACTACCAATTGCTAGATGTGTATTATTTCAACTTTATCTACCAAAACCATATTTTATCACAGTAGTTCAACTGTGATTCCAAGTAGATTTTCAAAGAGATCAGTTAAAAGGAGAACAAACCAACAGGGGGGCACTTTTCCCTTTCAAAGTGCTTTCCTGACACACACAGCCTGCATTGGTATTTGCCCTGTAAGTGCTCTATTCATTAACTTTTCACTACAGTTTCAAAGTGATTCCACTTTCCAGATTTCCCTTTCTCTGTCACTGATAACCTGCTGTCATGGACCAAGCAACTCGGAAGGAAGAAATGTACCAGAGACTGCCATGCAAAGAAGAGGGCACCAATTAAAGTCTTCATTTCCTTCAGGGGGTTCTGTGAGTGGATTTTAACTTACCCCTGTTAACTGTACCTTTGCTCCTGAGAACTGGAGGCAAATCAGAGGGAGCTTGACACCAGCATAGTCTTCATGGACCTAAGCCAGTTTGATATCCTGGAAGAATACAGGGAAGGAGCAGTTACAAACTGAAGTTCTGAAGGAATGAGGCAAACATAGTCATCACCAGAACAATGATACTCAGGGCAAAATCAGAGAAGATCTTAATGGTATCTCCAATATCCACAAATTAGAAATCAAAACCAGAGCATTGCTTCACTAAAGTCTCTGAATGTGGTGTCTCAGGTTCATTATATCTTTCCTTTCTTCCTTTTCCCACCCCCATCAATTGCAACACTGACCTCAGTTCCATCTCAAGGAAGAAACAGTTGTCCCTGCCAAAATTCCCTGTGAGCACCCAAGGGAATTCCAGGGCCAGTCAACCATGTTTACATTAACGACAAGCATATTCAATTAACTTCTCCCAGTTTACTCAGCTTAACTTTGGAAAAAGCTGGAACACCTTTGCACCTGAACCGTCAACACAAGAAAATTCTACCCTTTTAAAAAAAGGGAAATGTGATTTCAGTATGTGACCTCTACCAATCCTTCTGAACCAACTGGGCACTGTTTCTGTCAAAACATTCCTGCCCAACAAGAAAAGCAGGACAAGAGAGCAGCCAGGAGGGGAAAAGGAAGAAAAATTAAAAAGGAATTGCTCCATACTGTCCTTCATCTTCAGCAGCGAATTTCCTGGTGTCAAACGCTACCAGCGTGAAGAAACTGCAGCCACAAAACACAAGTTTTTCCTTCTATATCAACAGCATTACAAAATAATGAGTGTTGAACTAACAAAGTGCTCTGCCTGTCTAGGACTTAATACTCATAATATTACTCTGAAAACACTTCTCTAGTGGCTTCCCAAATTAGGAAATACTCTAAATCAAAGATACACACAATGTGTTAAAATTAATTTTAAAACCCAACCAAAAAAACCCAGCCTGATTTGTATATATTTTGTTTCCTTATCAAAACCTTGTTAGAATCAACAGAGTTGCTCCCAGATTTCTCATCTGAATCTAGTGATATTTGACCTTCTTATGCTTCCTCAACCAGGCATGCATTTCACCTTTCATTTGAAAATTAAAAGAATAATCTTTTCCTCTAATCTGTGTACACTGCAGGAAAACACATTCTGAGTATGATTTAAATGCACAGAGCAGGTAAAAGGGATTCAAATGTGCTAATACCTCCTGATTAAGTCATTCTCAGGTCCTTCTGGAAGTCTGACTGGGAGCTGAAAAGCTTGAAACTCAATGCTATGAAAATAGTAAAAAATATACAGTTAAGAATATTAAAGACAAAAGCAGGACTCATGGAAGGTAAGGGGCAGAGGAAAGAGCTGCAGTTTCTCCTCCCTATAGAGAGTACAAGATACCACAAGATAGCATATCTCGTGACTGATACTCCTTTGAGCAACAGCTTGCTTTCCTTAATGTGCCTCCTCAGCTGCCATCCTGTAGCCTGCACAGGGAGGCAGCCCCTGGAGAGAAAAGCCACTGAAGTCTCCACATCCTACAGAGCACCGACAGCAATCATTCAAGCTTTTATCCAAGCCCCTTGTACCTCTGCAGAAAGGCCACACTCAATCTGGCCTCCAGAGCAAATACAGCAGCCTAGATTGATAACATCTACTTACACTGCTGCTGATTAGACATACACTGTCTCCGACAGCCTTTCTGAAAAACTGAACAAGAGTCTTAACTTTCAAGCCTGAACCACCGCTAGCATATCTAACTCAAGTACTGGTAAAACACATTTAATGTCAATTGCAAAAAAAACCCCAAACATATCTGTCTGGGGGAAGAGCAGGGGAGTTACTGTTGCTTATTTGTGGAGAAGAAGGGAGGAATGTATCATGTGTGCACACAAACATTGACAGGTGTGTGTCTCACACATGGGTACAGGATAACAAATACAACTTTTTCTCCATTGCAGAATTTTCCACTTTGAACATACAGCCATCAACATACAAAGTTCATGTCATTTTAGTGAGATACCTTTGGAATGAATAATGCTGGCAGGATTACAATTCGTGTAACATAGATTATTTGGTCATCACTAACTCAAGGACAAACTGAAGTCTGAAAGCCAAATCCAGGGGGATTTCTGGTGACATCCTCACACAGATGCTCGAGACAAGTAGGGCAGGTATTTTGCCCATCTTTGCACCAACTTAGTTCTGAGAAATTACTCAAAAAATAAATGGTCAAACATGATGCCACAACAACAGTGAGCATCTCCATCAACGGAGAGTACTCTCATCACAGCAGGAACAAAGGACATGTCAACAGTCAGTCTTTGAGAGCTTCAGTAGCTACTCTGCCAGGGAAAAAAAAAACAGGCAACAAAACAAACACTTCTTTTTTATCAAGGTGCAAGAGTAATTTCAAATTATGTGTTATATACCTTCCCAGATTTGTGAAGAACTCACCAACAGTACCCACAGCCAAGTCCAGCAAAGACTACCACTTGATATATGTCACATTTATTTGTCAGAGCTATTCTCGACACACAACAGCAAGACTGTGACTAGTCAAGGCAGCAGCACGGTGCTGAAGCCCTTTGCCTGACAGTTTAAACTTGATCTTTATCCATTTTAATTCTAAATTATCTTGGCCATGAGTACCTCACAAAGGGCTCCTCTGACCCCACAAACAACTTTCCTCCTAAGAATGTCACTTAAAAGACCATTCAGTGTAAGTCTTACAATACTGTTTTCTCTGCGGGAAATCTTACAGAATCAGAATAATTTAGATTGGAAAGGACCTCTAGAGGCCATGTCCTCCAATTCCCAGTCAAAGCAGTGCTGATTTCAAAGTTAGAACAAGTTGTTCAGAATCTTGTCTGGTCAAGGTTCTAAATCTCCAAGGTCAAATTTTGCAACCTCCACAGACCTCAGGTCAGAGTTTAACCATTCTGATTGTTAATTTTTTTTTCCTTATGCCCAGTCAGAATTTCTCCATTTCTATATGTGACAACTGCACCTCACCCTTCCTCTGTACACCTCAGAGAAGAGCACTGCTGTCTGTTCCAAAACACCCTACACGGAAATGGAAAGCAACAATTCACCTTCATCTTCTAATCTCCAGGCCGGGCAAACCCAGATCCCTCAGCACTGCCCTGTATGCCGTGTACTCCAGACACCAACTGAAACAAGGTGGCTGCTCCAAGTGAAAACTCCTTAAATTATTTATGCAAATGTAACAAAGCCTTTCACATACTTCACCTTGATCACACAACATTGCTTTACAGGGCCCCTGACACAGACAAGACCATTGGTACCTCACTTTCTGATCCCAAAGAAAGTTCTGAGGACAACCTCAGAGGAGCAGCACAAAGGATTTGACAACATAATGCACTGAGTGGCATCTCAGATCACTTAAACGCTCTGGAACAATACTTTTTTTCAAAGTAAAATCAAAAAAAGTATCAACATTTGAAGAAAGTTTAATGTGGTTTAGAACGTAGCTATACAGCTTCCTGCAGTTGACCCCAGAAAAATAAAAGACATGTGATGTGTAACTTCCTTTGACTTTTCTTTGAACTCCAGATAGAAAGCTTTAAAGAGCAAGATTTTTTTTTTATTAATTACTTCTACAATTTTTGTAAAAATTTTCAAATAGTACCTAATGCTAAAATATTTGCAAGAGAACACCCTCTCTTAAAGAAAAACAGTTTCTAATCATTCTTTCAAGATAGGGTGCATTGCATTACTTTGATGAAATGAGCAGTACCTGCCCCTCACTTGACAGTGTTAATTCCAAAGAATTTGCAGAAAATCTAGACATAGGTCAAAACAGATACAAGAAGAAGGATATGTAAGAAAAAGATCTGTTACCCTCACTGAGCTACTGAGAGCACACTTCCTTGCATGGCAGCACAAAGTATGCCCTCACAGGGGGTGAATCAGGTTTCATTCAGAGACCTAAGGAAGTCAGCCTTCTATACAGCTCCATCGGATGTTCCCCATATGCAAGAATGGGTTTAATAAAGATTTAATTTATTATTTATTTAAAGCTTGTCTTCTATTACTTTGCTACATATTGCTGCCACAGGGAGAAGCTTTTCATATCTGCCTAGATAAGACCTAAAACTTCTGGAATCGTGACTGCCAAATGCTCCAACAATCAGCAGCCCCAGACCTTAAGATTAAGCTGTGCAAGTTCAAAACCTGTCCCCTTAGCAGATGCAGCAGTTCCACCCAAGTACAAAATACGTATTAACACTGAAAAATAGACACGGAACTATTTATACACACCAACACACCTGTATATTCATTTGTGCATACTGTTAGCAGAATTGTGCATATTACACACATACCCAATACTACACACATAACCTTCAGCAATTTAAGAACAGCAGCAAACACCAGTATCTGCAATATTCTGCATTCATGAGAGAACAGCCATGGCAAACACTCCAGAGCTGCCACATGGTGATGGCACCTCTCCAGTGAGCCTGCTGCAACTCTGGAATACCATGAGCACCCAGCCCCACGGTGCCCTCCTCCAAGTCCCCTCACCAGCCTACCACACAGGGGACAAGTTGTAGCACTGCCTGAGAAGTAAAACAGAAACTAATGCCCCTCCAGAGAGGGGCCCCTCTCTTGCCCCCAGCACGAACACACACATCGCCACAGGACTCAACTCACGTCTGAAGTTTTACACATGACCTCAAAAGGTTTTGCCATCACTTGTCTAACCAAAAGAACAAAACCCACTCTATGTGCAAAGGTTTTTAATGCCTCCAAGACTGGCACTTTTACGTCTCCAGGTTGGGGTTTTTCCCCCCTTCATCCTAGCCTCTCCATTTAGCTTACATAGAGACCACCTCCAGAGTGCCATGCTAATTAGCAACAGCTTGCACTCTGTATTAAAACTAAAAATAACCCCCCAAAAAATCTAGTGAAAAGAAAAACTGAATGAGCTCATATGCATTTCATCATTTCAGTAATATTGGTGTATTTTAATTATACTTACATAATTTTAATTCTGATCTGAGCAGCAGACTAGCTATAATTGCTGAAAAATAAAGTTATAAATTAGAGATGTGGTAGAGCCTATTGTCCTACAGACTTGCTATAAAGTGCAACAAAAATATATATGGCTGGAACCAAAACTAACAATAATAAGTTCACTGTATGAGGATAAGACAAAGATGAACAGTAGAGAAATATTCAGCTGGTGTAGCAAAGAAATCCAAACCCTAGAAAGTATTACTTCAACAAACTAAATAAATATTTAATAAATGAAGTTCTTTTCACTTTCACTAACTTGAGTAGGTCCTAAAATAAGAAAAAACACATTCCTTACAGGTAAATGTCTACTCTATAAATTTTCTATCTTTTCCTGTATTTCACTTGGCTTTTTGACAATGGGCCTAGTTCTGTTTTCTTATGTCTGAACTTCCTATATGTTTAGCATTTACCAATCTATCTACCTCGATTACAAACTAAACTATAGATTACAGAAAATGAGAAGTTCAGTGACTCTTCCAGTCTTAAAGATTTCCCAGTACTGCAGCAAACAGAATACTGCACATTGGTTTGAGGGAGAGAAATATGATTTAACTGACATTTCATCAGTGTCTTGGGAGTCAAAGATTGTCTCCTATAATATTGAATACTTAATTAGAACACGACCTACAAATAAGAAAACATTGGACGTAATTTTTCCCCAGTATCTTGCCTAAGCTTTAACAATAGTTTGCACTTGCAATATTCATTGCAGTAGACTCCATTATTATAATTAAGATCAGCTAAGCTGTTTTAGGAAATTTCAATAGCTACTGTATCCTCCTAATAGATAAAAAAGAGAGAGTCAATGATATTGAAAGACAACAGATTTAATGCAGATAATTTACACAGTTCAATACTACAAAATATTACTGAAACAACAGGTTATTAAATGAGGCAAGATATTAAAGCCTCATGCATAAAGTAACTCCTAGCTGAGAAGGGTTAGAAAAACTTCCACCACTACAAAAAGCACTCTGTAACTGCTCACAGAAGCTGGATGACAATGGCTGGACTTTGTATTGTATCCCGCTGAGGAGTGGAAGCTTTTTTAAGCTACTAGCAGAACCCCACCCTGGGGTGCAAAGTAATGGAAAACTAACCTTTGTCTTGAAAATACCTGTATTTCTTGTGCGAAACACCAGTATTACCACAGATCTGGTTGAACCTGCTTGCAACTCTGATTTTACATGTGTGAATCTACAGAAGTCAACAGGAACTTCGTTTATGCTGCCCACCCACCATACCCATATCGACAGAAGTGTGAAAATGGATGATCCCTTTCAGGCACACCTGGCTCAAACTCCTACTCTACACACCTACAGACACTCACAGTTAGGAATTTGCTGCAATAATTCGTTTATTTCTACAGAAATGCGGATATGTGAGAACATTGAGCCTTCTACACCTCGCCCACCATAGAGATCCACTACCCGCAAAACAAGCTCTGTCAATAAATCCCTTTTACTACTGACAGACAAAATTACCTCAGCAGAAAATGAACAAGCAGTCCTTGGTGGTGCCACTCTCTCTTCCTGAAGAGAACCCAATTTTCAAGTGTAAAAGAGACACTTGACCATACTGCTATTAGGGTGAATTAGCCTGAAAATGCAAGAAGACTGCAAGACCTCTGCAAGAAGGTACAAAAGACATGCAAAGTACCCCAAAGTGCAACCATTTGCGGTGGAGCCACTTTGCATTCTTCACAAGCACACTTAGTCACACATAATGACAACCCAGGTTGAGGCACTCTCATTTACTAACACTGTGACACTACTATACAAGGACAAATCCTGCAACCCTTCATCCAGCAAAGCATATTTTGCTGGAAGCTGACCCACATAAAAAGCTGAGGATCAACCTTCTCTGATCATTAAAACAGACACAGACAGATGCTGACACATCAAGCTCTTACCCAGAGCTTGGTTCATAAAGGAATGATTTAATTAATATTTTAAATCAAAACCAACTTTCTTGGTTAAAAACCAAAGCACACGCTAACTCCTGATGCTCTTATTTTAAGAGCAATGTTTTTTATTCAGTATTGCTTCCAACTCTTCCCAAATGACATAACCAGAACTGCAAACAAGTGATGTCCACATAGCAACTTCTACCACAATGACACAACTGATCTAAATTTACATTGACACCACTTTACCTTAAATCAGCTTCTCCCACATGCACAGGCTTTTGCACTAGGTATCCAATTCCCTCAGTCAGTCATAGCATCATGTATAATTTACCTATGCTTGCTAAACTTCCTCATGAGAACTCTTCCAAGAGAAAGAGATGAAGAGCAGTCTCAGTGAATTTCCTTTCCTTGGACTGTCGCTATACTGTCCTGGTGGGCATCTTTCAGATCCAGCACAGTCCTTGGACAGTAATATTTTACGTTGCTCCATTAACTACTTTGTTTTCAGAATCCATGCTATTGTTCCCTTCTCTCTTCAAAGCATAAAGTTAGACCGCGTTTATTGCCAGTAATTTAGCCCTTCATATTTTATTACACATAGCTTGCTTAAATGCTGTTAAAAGCACGTCTCAGCCAAAGGCAAAATATCAACACTATCCAAAGCAGCAAAATTCTGCCACAGATGCAAACGACCAAACTGTCACTCTACATACAAACAACAATGTGCCACTAGAAAACATCAGAAACGCATAAAGAGCATCCCTATTACCTCCCTGCATCAACGCCTGTGACACACACACACTGCCGAGTCTTCTGCGTTTGCTAACCGCGGATCACTCCCTGGCAGGCAGCAGAAGGGATCCCGCAGACCCCCACACCGCCAGCCTCACTCACCCAGAAGTAATCCCTGCTCCAGCCGCACAGCTCACTGCCACCGCGTCCCAGCAATATCCTCCGGCGAGGAGAGGAGCCGCAAGCCTGAACTTTCCCAGCCGAAAGGCGCAGGAGAGCCGCCCCGCACGCCTGCCCGGCCGCTGCCCGAGTTCCTGGGGCACAGAAGTAGCGGGAGGTGAAGCGCGCAGCCGGCTGAAGGACGGGCACGGCGGCTCTGCCTGCGCAGCAATCTCACTCACAGGGCGCGCATCGCTGGGGCTTGGCTCTCACACACCCAGCCACCCTGCACAGCAAGCGCTGCCGAGACCCATCGCCTTGTTTTAAACACATCTGTGAACATCAAGTTTTTGGGGGTTTGGGGTTTTGGGGTTTTTTTTTTTAATTTTCCGCCAAAACAGCTGCTCATTCAGGCCAACGCCGCCCAGCAGGAGAGCAGCCGCAGCGGCGGCGGGGGTGCGGAGCTGACAGGGTCCCGAGCACAGCCGGGCGCTCCACGTTTCCAAACCAGCCCCCGACGCGCCTCGGGCGCGCTTTTGTCTGCG
>VZRO01000464.1:1086126-1176197 GCA_013397915.1 Daphoenositta chrysoptera | reverse complement strand
CCCCTCAGGATCCCCTCAGCCCGCTCGGAGCTCCGCGGGGGCTCTGCGACGGGGGCAGGTGCGAGCGGGACGGGCCACGGAGGCCCCCCCGGGCTCGCCCCCCTGGTCTCCGGACGCTGTCAGGAGCTTCCCAGACGGACAGAGAGCTTCCCGCCCCGTCAGAGCAGTCCTACGCCCGTCCCTCTCTCCGCCCGGCGCGAGGGACCGGGGCACGGGACGGGCTCACCCCCTCCCGCCGACCCCTCACACCACGAGCGCTCTGCGTTTTGACTGCTCTGCCCGCAGCCTCAGGGTGAAGTTTTCCTTCCATCAGAGTCTCAGCCCGGCCCCCGCTTGTCACACCTTCAGTGCCGATGTGCTTCCCCTTGCCTTGACGGCTGCGCTGACTCTCCGTGCCTTCTGCAGGTGTGTGGGCCCGACGGACAGCGGAGCGTGCAGTGGGAAATGCTAAGAATTCCTGCTAGGGAAGAAATCCCGAAAGAGGGAGAGAAGGTGGACGACGGGCTCCAAGCCTTCCATCCCAGCGGTACAGGAACTGACTGGGCCTTCAGCATTCTCTCAGCTGCCGTTCATCTCAGCTTAGAGACTGCAAAGTCTTCAAGAGCTAATACAGGCAAAAACACCCTCTATTCAGATTTTTGACAGCTGTAATGAGTGCAAGGAAGAATTATGTAAACATTATTAAGTGTTAATAAACACATGTCAGCGTTAGGCACTCTTGTGTAGAAATGTTGGTAAAAGCCACTGCGAAAGCTTTATTCATAATGTCTTTTTAACTTTATGTAGCTGGTGTAATAGGCCCTGTGCATTGCTGTTGCCTCGACGGAAAATCATTACCCAGTAATGGATGAGCCAGTTCGGAAGGAGTGCCACTGGGATACTGCACACTTTCATTCAAAGATGCTATGTATTAGAGGAAGTAGCAGGAGGCCTGCCAACTTTCCCAATTTAATTATTAAACTGTCAGTTCCTGACTCCTTGTTTCAACTTCCTGAGGCAACATCTGGCTGTAATAACAAAAATAAATAAATAAAATAAAATTTGATCATTCACTCAGCAGCATTCTCTTTGCAATGTCCTTTTTACAGCAACTTTTATGAAAAGCTCAATATGGGGGATCTGGACCTGGCATCTCTGTGAACTACCCGAAAGCAAAGACAAGAAGAGTTTCAGCTGTGATCCTCAAGGCAAAGCTGTGCAGAAGGCTATATCATATTCTTGAGCCTTTTTTCAACGAGTCTGGTGGTGTGTGTTTTAATCTTCCTAATCCTTCTTTTATTCATAAGAACATCAGCGGGTTTTTTTCACTGCATGAATCTGCATGATATGACTTGGGGAGATAAAAAAAAAAAATCTTTTGCTAGCCAAGAATTTTTGCATTTTCATCAAACATTGCTTCAATAGGGTAATGTTGGTTTCAGGAAGGAAAAAAAAAAGCATAAAGGATATCAGATTTAAATGTTACCAAATGTGAGCAAAACACTGAAGAGAAGTTTTAAAATATCTGAGACTGCGTCTTCACGTATTCTCTGGATCTGTTTCATATGATGTGACAGCTTCAGCTCGCGATTCGTTATTGCAGTGGCTTTTGGAACCGAATGCCTCTTTTTTTCATATCCTCACTCAAACACACGCACACGCTTACAAAAATATGTATCTATATATGTACACATGCACACAGAGAGACAAATACAGAGTGACTCAGCTTTGCGTTCTACTTGCTTAATCAGTTTTCAAAGCTTCAATACTGTTCCCTTCCCTTATTTAAAATGCCTAAAGGCACCTTTCCCACATTGCTTATTTCAGTGCTGGGGTACAGAGCCTTTGACAAAGCTGGGCCATCTACGCTGCCTTCTGCGGGTCACCCTCCCCTAAAAGCCTTTCTGCAGGTCAGGAGGTCAGCCCTTCCATTAATCACATGGCAGCTTGGGATTCAGCGCTCACCCTGCACACTAGTCCTAGGGAATCATCGGAGACCTTTTTCCTGGTGCTCACTTGGAGCTAAGGAAGGAAATCAAGATCTCGGGGCAGAGGTCCTGCAAGCCCAAACTGCAGCGAGGTGGTATCAGGAATGCCGTGGGGTGACCACCGTCACCCACACACTGCACAGTGATTTGGTTTGCCCTGGACTGTGGACCGATAGGAGTTGTAGCAACTCTACTGGTAAGTACTAGTTGGGCAAGTATGGCAGCAGTGCCTAATTCAGTACCACCAAGTATAACTCTTTCCCTAGTGGTCCCAGAGAGAGCACTCCTGGTTTTCTCCCTTCCATCAGGAAGTCAGGTAGAGAGATCAGAAGAGTCTGAAGTCAATGTTGCTCTCTTTTGGGCTTCTGTCAGATATTTAACATTAGGTCCTTGGTTTTCTTCCTCAGAAGTTTCCTTCTTCTCATAGCTTGGAGGAACTTGGAACATTTTATTGATTTCTTAGCTGCTCTCCACTGGAACTCCTCATAATTCCTTGCTTCTTTAGGCTTCCTCGGGTACTTTTTCTTTTGTATCCCTCAGTTCAAGCAGCAGAAAAGCTAACTATCCTGTTAAGTAGGGCAGCCTTTCTTAAATTGTCGGAAGAACTCTGGATAATCCTTTCATACCTGTCTCCCATCTTCAAGTGAAATGACTATGCCTCTTAAGTTGTCATAGGATGGAATTGAATACTTTATATAAATTCTATTCAAGATTCTCCTGTTTTCCCTACAGTTCATGACAGATCAGTCAGACTCTTCCTTTAGACTGTAAAGAAGAAAGAAAATAGAGAGAGGGGTGAGTGTTCAAAGTGGATTTTCTGGTCAAATTCTATTTAACATTTTTTCTACCATTTGCCAATTCCCAGGCCTATGGCTCAGAATTATTTTTAGAAAAGCCACCTGGGATTAAAAAAAAAAAGAAACAAATCCTCAAAACAAAACATTTCAAAATGCTCTGGACCAAAGCGACGTTTGCAAGACAGCAAAGACTATCCTGTGACCAGATGCAGCTTTGAAAACTTCTGTAGGAAGTAGAATTTGTACTATTGGAAGGAAAACTTGAACTTGTGTACATTAAGGAGTCTATAATCAATTTCCCTACTTTTTGCTCAGGAGATCCCTTGGCAACTTCTGTACTTAATATGAATTCAGAAGTAAAGAGGAAACTGCAAAAAATGAGCAAATCCTTCATGAAAAGAAGGTCAAAGAACAGTTTAACACAGAGAATTTCACAATCTGTTGGAGAAGGTCAATTGCATGATGGATAAGACTACAGCAGATGTATTTGTGTATTTACAAATGTGAAAGCAGAAATTAGGGTCTTATTAAAAGTAGCAGCTGTTAATTGCCAGCCTCACATATAGACACATTCTTGGAGAGACTGTTAATTAACAGAGTGAAAAACTAGAGGAGTTTCAGCTCTGAGTTACTTGCCATGGCCTTAAGAAATTTGGTGAAAGACTCTTGATTCCCTGGTGTATCCCAAGCTGGATAATATTTGTTGGCTATATGAAGGCAATGATGTCTATCTGGAACAGAATTGCCTATGCATAAGGATGTGCTGATCCACTAGGGTCAGCATCAGCAGCTATTAAAACAAGATGACATAAAGAGCCTCCCAGATATCTCTTTTCATATAGTCTGGAGACATCAGCTCATATAAAACCGCAAAATACTTGAGACTCAGAATCTAAAATTGCTTTCCTTAATGAAAAGCTTCCTTTGCTGAAAGGAAGAAAAAATCTCCTGCAGGACTTGAAGCATCAGCCAGCAGGCAAGAAATCCAGAATCCCACTAAGCTTGGGGCACACTTACATGAACATTTGTTGCAACAGCCAGCACTTACCTAAAGACATGATAAAAATCCCAACGTGTTAATAATAATAATAACAACTCACTCCCTAGCGGTATTCATAGGTTGTTGGTTGGGTATTTTTTTTTCTTCAAGATACTGGTAAGAAGGAACATGGAGTCTGTGCACAGAATTTTGTGTGTTAATTTTGTGTCTGCCATGCTTACTAGGTAACAGGGATGATATTTAACCTTTAGAGATGAAAAATAAAGCTGTGGTGCACTCAGACCATCATGCAATAATAACTGATGGTGTCAGCTGAGATTATAGGAGCATCTGCAGCTACAAATACTCAGCTGGGACTCCTTTAGGCTTCTGTGTATCATCTGGTCTTCTATTATCTCCTTGGGAATTGAACTAAGCAACACATGGGTGCCATGATTTCGGAATGCTTGATAAAGGAAGTAAAAAATAAAGCTAATGAAAAATCCAACCAGTATAACTGATACTGTAAAACCTCCTTTACTGAGCTCGGTAATGACTTAACAAGGGCATGCATAAAAGACAAAGAGGAAAGGCGTTAGAACAGCTAACCCATTTGTTACCTGAGAGTTCTCTTCAATGGTAATGAGAAGATTGGGAGAGATAATTTGGTGCATTGTGTTTAAAGAACAGCTCCTCGAGGTTGTCCCGGGGATGGATTGGCAGGGAGTATCAGGTTGCAAGTGTACTGATAAGACAATATGAAGAACATGGGAGGAGCATTTGGTGGCAGTAAAACAGGTTGTAAAGGTCTCTAAGGAGTTAGGATGTAAAATTGCAGAGAGCAATGTCAGTTTGTAAGAAATCGTATCACCTTGGCATATAATCAGTGAGAATGAGCTGGAACCCTGATTACAGGGAAGAAGTGTAGGGCAGAAAAATTGTTACAAATACCGAGGTAAATGAAGAGATCTGGCTAAAGTGCTTAGTGGACTTAGCTAATAAGGAGAAGCTCAACTTGGATGGAGAAAGAACAAAAATGTAAGTTATGGAAAGACAGAGGTCTAAATCAAGCTGTGTTTCTATTTCTGGATTTGTCCCATACACTTACAATAATGTGTAAACCCTCCAAGATTTCTTCTAGATCTTCTCTTGAGTGAAATTATGCATCTAATAGCAGATGGGTGTTATTTGGGGGTTGAAATTAACACTGAACCCAAATATTTGACTGTAGAAGTGAAGTACTTCAGTCTTGCAAAGGTCCTTAAGGCCCATCACGGTCTGTATGGAATTTACAGAGCACATGGATTAGCACATGGATTAGTAGCTGCCTGCTACTTTACACAGCACCACCAGAAAGATGTTACCATCAGCTGACAGCATGTAACAGCAAAGTGAGCTTCATGAGAGGATTTGGAAGCCAGCCACCAAGGGATGAAAGAGCGGGGACAGTTGCACGTATGCTGGTGAAACATCGCGTCACAGTTTGGTCCTGCAGGCTGCGTGTTCCGGCAGAGGAATCCGAATGGCTGCCATAAGTCAAAGCTTTAGACATCTTCAGACAAGTATGAGCTAGTGTCTGTCCTGCAAGTAATGGAAGGGATGTACTCTGTAAATCACATCAGTGATCCAAGCTTAGAGTTCTGATCAGAGAAGAACAACAAATCTGTGTTACAAAGGTCCCTGTGTCATCTTTTTAAGTAATACCACTCAGCCCTCAACAATCCAATACTGTTCTGATAAAATTATTTTTGGATTCATGCTTCCTGAGATATTTTCCTATTTATCAAAAACTGGCAAAGACTTCTGCACCTGCACAGGTGCCAGATGCAAAAGACTTTTATGTTAGGGACATGGGATAATATTTCAAAAACCAGACCAATATATGAGTCAAACAAGCCAAACACAGGACTGAAAAAAAAAAAGGACAAAAATAATAGTTACAATGCTGCAACCAAATAGTGGAAGACTGAATCTAGAGGAGAACCTAAAAAAACTGAAGTGTTCAGCATAGCACATGCCCAGCTACTGGGCCTGGCCCATAAGTTACGTACTCTCTATTGCTCTATAATTGTAGTACAGTACACTGTACTGCAGTTGTAGTCTCAGTACACTGAGAATAACTACAACATTAATAATCTTGGTAGATGGTGGGTTTCCTAGTTTTCTAGGAGTTTTTACAATATTTAATTTTGTGTTGCTGATTAGAATTCTTGTAAAGTTCAAGAGATAAAAAGCTGTAATAATCACTGCAAGCAGTCACAGGGATATATGTGTCTCAATAAATATGTAATTTTTAAGTGTGTGTGTATATATATGTCTATATGTTATCATAATAATATAAATTTCTATCAGCACATGTGGAAGTTCTTGTTTGCACTGTCTTAACCCTCTTCTCACTGGCTCTACTCTCTGAATTCAGCCTCTAGGACAGATGTTCAGTCCTACAATTACTTCTGAAATTACATTCCTATAGTCTTAACACCTAAGTAAATAGTGTGGAGTACAGTATGGAAGGGTAGTTTTAGGCGATTTATTTAAACAGTTGTTTCTTAAGTTGCTTTCTTATGGATTGCTGCATGGATGTATATATTGCACCTACCTCCCCCAGGACCTTACGTGTCAGCAACAAATATTTCGTGTAATAGGGAATCAAGACTGGCAACTGAACCCACATTCTATTGTTATCCAGTGTTATCCTGGACATGTCACAAGTGGGCAGCATGGCTGAAGGAAAGATTAACAGGCACTCGACTGGTGAAGATACCGCAGGTCCATTGCTGCTGTAAGTTGTTGGTTCGTCACAGGATCTGCTCCAGGTTTGGAAGCAGTCCTGCAGACACTGCTGAGCCCCGGGGCACAATTCATGCACTGAAACATAGGATTCTGGTCTGGAAGACCTTCTGGATAGATGACTTCTGGAAAGGTATCTGAGGAACTGGAAGGATATCCTAGGGCATCTCATATTGTCACACACCTACATCGCAGCAAGACTTTAGAGTCTCTAACTTGGAGTCAATTTTTACACAAAATATCTAGATGCATTCTGGCCTTTTATTTCAGAGGGTCACACTGAATCTTAAGTATTTCATTCTTTTCTGCTTATCTGGAAATAATTATCTCCAAAACAATACAAACAAGTTAGCAAACAAACAAGAATACCTCTAGTGTGTTTGTAATTGAGACCTTAGGCATAATTGTTTATCTGTGGAGGATAAAACACAGCTATTTATCTGTGTTAACCTTTGACTACTTTCTTAGTCACATGGAACAGCTTATTAAACAAGAAAGGGTGATGTATAGAGGTAACAGCTACTCTGAGGAGGTTTGCAAATTCATGCTGTCACTGTTTCCTTCAGCCCAATGAGGTCAGAGCCTTCTAATTAAATTCAGTGAGTTCAGCCTTCAGTCTGCATTCTCAGTTGTCATAAACACAGTTGATATTTGTTATTATTTATGCTGTAGTACTTTTCCCAGCATGTTTGGGTTTTGTGCATATACAGGAAGAAACAGACTTATTGCTATGGGGATAATATGTGCCTTCCTAACTCAGGAAAATATCCCTCTGACCACTAGACTTGGTAAGCATTACTGAGTTTCATCCATTGCTCATATCTGACTGTAATTTGCTGTGGAGCGTTCTGCTACAGCTTTCTGTAAGGACTAATAGGAAAATTGCATTGAATCATACTCAGAAGTGAAAATAAAGGGGGAAGGAATGGGCACCACCAGCTCCACAGGCTCAGCTGGAAGAGGCACCCCACCGCTGCCGGCTGGCAGGGCCAGTGCAGTGAGAGCTCCCTCTTCCGTTGCAGATAACCTTCATCACCAGGCACGCTGTCATTTTAACCCCAACATCTGGTTACCTGCTAGCTTTTGTCACTGCCCTATTAAATTTACATTTCCATTTTAAATGAACGTTATTCTGTTCTTTTACTACTTGTCGTTGTTTTGCTCTGTGGCATTGTTTGGGCTTTCTGTTGACTAACACAAAAATCAATATCTCTTCTACACAAAAAAATCTGAATAAGATGAATGCAATAATACAATCATCAAGGCACAATTTTAATTTAAGTAAAAAAACAAAACAAAACAAAACAAAACAAAACAAAACAGGAATGTACAAAATACTCAGACCAGCCTCTACGGCCAGTTGTAAGAAGGCATCTTTGCCATTTATGATCTCGGTGAAGGTTAGTTTAAAATGTCATCAGTTTTTGTAAACATGGAATATACTTCTTGGAATAATTAATAATACATAAGATTGTTTTTTTAGTTAGGGAATTTATTTACTTCTTTCATCTCAATCTGCTTACAAGGTGAGTGTGAAACTTGGCTATCTGACAAGGTCCAAGCACAAGAATGTATTTTTAACACTTGGCTTTCAAATGCAAAAAACGCCCCAAATTCAGTAAGAACTATTTATGTTGGACATTTTGTTACTATCTCCCATTAATCTGCCTCGTTCTGTGGCATTATGTCCTTCTCCTTTTCCCCCCGTCTGACTGGTTCATCAACTTAAGTCTTTAGGGAAAGAAGAGTCATTTACTAAATGCTTCCACAGCCCATAGCACAGAAGGGTCCTGACCTGACTGGTCTTTGGCCCTAGAATATTTTACAGGAATTTGTTACTTATTATTCTTGTTCATAATGTATCATGGAAGATTTCCATTGTTCCATGTTGTATTGAAGGTTATTTTTTATTCCAGTTAAATATGTCTTGGTTGCTCTTGGACTGCCAGGTTTATGATATGTCAGATTCTGCAATACAATCGTGACACAGATTACACATTATGATGGTTGTGTTACAGTAAGACATGAGGAAATAGTCCAATACTTTGAAGTCTTACAGTGGCAGCACAAATGAGACACCATTATGACATTTTGCTTTTGTTTGGACTCTGCTGAGTAGCAAATGTCTGAAACAAAAATTCTGGGATTGTCTATAGGCAGTTACAGTGCATGATCCTGTGTGTTTGTCTTCCTTCAACTCTGACCAAGGATGAGTGAGCACCATTTTGAATACAAAGGCACTTCAATTTTCATGCTTATTCAATCCTGGGCCTCTGCTGAGACTATGCTAGTAAAAGTGCCACATGTAAAAATGGTTTTATTATACATGTTTGTCCTCAAAAAGTCCAGCTGCAACAGTAACCGATGTGTCTGATGATAGAGCATATTTGTGTGTGAGAGTGAGAATGAATGTATGTATTGTCAGGAAGACTCAAATAAAATAATGGGGACAGACACATTATTTGAATGTTTGTCCTTCTACGTTTGAAAATTCTAGACTGTGCAACCAGCAATTTCTCTGCCTTGCCACAGTGTGTTTTAAGTCTTAGCAACCACGAAATTCTCTGACCACACAGACAATTCCTTCCTGAGTGTAGGAGTTCAAGTCAACTCCACTGTCTTGTATTTTTACATGCACAAATTAATGAAAAGTGCTGCATTTTTCATTTAATAGTGTTACCTTCTCCATTTGGTTTTATTCTATAACAGTGAAAATGTCTTTGGAACTTCTTACAAGTGTTGTGCTGAGAAAAACAATGGTAAAATTTCTGAAGTTTATATCCCAAATTTCCAGGCAGGGATGCAGGAAGGCAATATAATAGTCATGAGTCTTTTGGGAAATAGTTCTTGACCACACTGGATATTTAAGATTTCATTGCATCTAAAAAACAAAGAACTAAAAAGAACTCCTCCTCCTTTTCAAGTTTCACATTTCAATTCACATCTATGTAAGTCAAATTCAGTTCAGTTTTTTCCACGTATAAAGCTGGCATGGCCACACTATCCTTTTTGCCAGTTCTCCTTACACATTATAACTTTTTAATCCAGTGGCTATCTTCAATTACATTTGTCAAAAGTCTCGAAGATGTAAGTTGTTACAAGTTCTGTGAATTTCATGACTAGGTGGAGGACAGAGACTGTTGCTGCTGCTGAGGGAAGGAAAGTCTGTTCATGTGGGATTTGGTGTTTGGTAGCACATGGACCCACGACCTGATTAACCACTTAGCAACTGCCAGCCAGTCCTTGCAGACTTTTATTCACCTGGAAGCAAAAATAAAGCATAGAAGGGGGACACAGGAGGGAGCTGATGGTCTGGTGCATACATCAGGGACGTTTTGCAGGAGGTGAGTTAATGATCTGAAAAGAATAAGGGCAGAAAGATAAGGGAGAGGCAACTACAGGTACAACAGCAGAGGGATTTATGAAAGAGGAAAGGCAGCGAGCAGGGGTGATTTTAGAGAAGATGTAGGACGCTAGTTTATAGGAAGCAAGGCTCTCTTAGTACTCTTGTTACAACCTGCTTACTGTAAATGTAATTGCTTGTAGACAATAGAAGACAATAATTGTAAATTACAAAATGTAGTGCATAAACTGTAATTTATATATAATATGAGACAATATACTCCCTGTTAACAGGCTTGAAGTTTAATGTCTTACTAGATTATCATGCCAATAACGAAGTTTTGTTATTTAAAAGAGATACATTATAGGAAAAACAATCATAGCAGCAGTATTCAAGTACTTATCCACTCTGCAGTTTTCCCATGTTTCCAAGCTGTTAGTTATTTTAAAAGGAACTATAATTACATTAAATACTTCCCTGTGTTTAAAAACTGAAATTGCTTGGCTTTCCACAAGATTATTAACCTGCAGTAAACATGGGTGAGGTGTTCAGTGTAAACACAATTAAAAAAGAATACAGCCTAGTCAACACTATCTCATTAAAACGATGACTGCACAGTACAGAACACTGAAAGATATTTCTCTTTTATATAAACTATTGAAGAATATTTATTTACCCATAGCTCTACACCAGTGGTATAAATTTAATTAGAGTACCTAGATTTTCCTTTCTCTAGGTCAAGATAAATAATTTGTCTCCTCAAAACTAGCTAATTTTACCAGTGAGACGAGAACCCTTTACCAGTAACGTGCTGGCAGCTCTAAGGAATAACACACTATATTCAGACATAAGGGATCCTGTGTATATCCAGTGTTGTCACAGAAGAATATCTGACTCTCAATTCCCTCCATCCCATCTTGCTTGTTGGTTTCTTATCTAAGCAATATCATATTTAGGCTATATATTAGAAAAAGGTTCTTGATCTAAAGGGTGGTCAGCCACTGGAACAGGCTCCCCAGGGAAGGGGTCTCAGCACCAAACCTGACAGGGTTCAAGAAATGTTTGGACAACACTCTTGGGCACATGGGATGACTCTTGGAGCTGTCCTGTGCAGGGCCAGGAGTTGGACTTTGGTGATCGTTGTGGGTCCCTTCTAACTCAGGATATTCTGTGATTGTGTGATATTTGCTAAAGGAACCCAGAAGAAGAAAGTATCCTTAAATGTCGAAGAGCCATGGTCAACAGCAACTAAATTTTACTACCTCTGGAAATCCAAGATGCACAGGTCCAGAATAAAATCAAGAACTTCCACTCCAATGCAATTTCCAAGGTAATATGGCCCAGCCAATGCTGGTCATTTACCTGAAAGTTAGGAAAAGTTAGATGAGTGGGTGAGCACATGATAAGGAGTCTAGACATATGACAGTTTTCCCCATCAAGAGGGATCCAAGAAGTTACGACAAAGCAGGTAATTTTTTTCTTATTCAGAAGACAGTGGTGAATATTCAGGAATATTCTTGCTGAATGCCAGCCCACAGACTCCCTCTTGAAACTAGTAGCTGTAAGAAAATAAAGGTATTCATAAAAATGGCTAAGGAGAGAACAGGAAGACATGGGCAGTCAATCTCAACAACAGACAGAAACAGAAATAAATGTCATGGAGGAATGGAAAAATACTTTTCCTCCCTGAACAATGGTGCCAGCAAGAGAAAAGTTATGCGCACAAATAGCATATATAAGATAGCAGTAAAACCAGAGATATTTGTGAGAATGAAACACTTCCTTTAAACCCTGTGCTCATTTTTTCTTTTGTATTTTTAATATGAGAACAATAAAAATTACATTGCCCAGACAATGCAAGTAACATTTTCCTAGAATACAGTAGTGTAGAATTTGTGTTCATATCTGTATAACTGATTACAAACCTTTCTTTCCTCTGTCTTAAAAAAAAAAAGCTGTTTTAAGTTAAGGAACTTGCTGTATAATAAAGAAATTTACTTTATGGTTAGACAGAAAATACCATTTTGTACAGGGACATCTTATACTACATATACCATTTTGGTTCTCATGATCAATTCTTCCACTGGACTTCATGCAAAAGAATAAATTCAGAACATTTGCTAGTCACCACAAAAAACATGTATTTAAAATGTAGGCACAAATTCATGCATTTTGATGTATGTCTGTGGAGCCAAAGTGAGGTAGGCTTACAGCAATATTCAGGAAAGCTCACTTTAAATGCCCCTTTTTATCAGTGACCTTTCCTTTAGAATTCCTGTGATAACACTTGGGGATATCACATTAAGTTTCTTAGTATAAAATTGAGCACTGAACAGACTTTTAGAAAGATTATGGTGCTAGAGGGATATTTAATGGTGAAATCACTTACTGTAGTACTCATTTCTGAGAGCAAAGGTCTGAAGTGAAATGAATTTGGTGATCTTTGATTAGTCCTCGTTGGGCAGAGGTCCATGTCTGAAGTCAGCTATGTGTATAATTAGGTATAATTTTTACATCTGTTCAATAGAGGTTAATTGAACTATCATAATAATTGAATTCCAGTACTTCTGATTTTTTCTGTTCCAAGTGTTCCTGTGAGATCAAAGCCAAGTATTCATCATCCAACACATTTGTAGGAAATTCCTGTTGCTTTTGGTATTTGGTTTGTAGGTTAATTCAGGGCATTGGCATTTTTCAAACGTCTAAGCACAAATGCAGATTCAAGCTTCCAAAATCAACAAGCAAAAGGAAGAACAAAATACATGCTACACATACATTGATTCCATACTGAAAATTCCTCATAAAGTAAAGAAACAGTCAAAAGCATATAGTTTACCATCTGACAAAGCTGGAAAGAGCTAACAATCCTTCTCATGTATTTTGCAAGAATTTCGCTCTTCTTGTGGTGGCATTTTAGATTCAGTTTGTATTACACATTTTGAGTAAGTAAACACTGTGCATTAATATTGAGCCTGAAATAATACAGCTTTATTTTCTTCCTACAGTCGCAGGTGTGCAAACACATGACAAAAGCATATGCATGAATGCTGTGTGTATTTACTTTTCTGTGTATGCAAGCAGTTACACACATTTTACAAGGTTACTGTTCACTCATTCAGAAAACTAACAGGGTTTTCTTTTACCGCTTTCTTATGAGAAAAAAAAAAAAAAATAGACAGGCACCGTGATGAACTGCATCCAATTATACATTCACCTGGGATCCAACATTATTGGATTATTTTTGGCTCACTACACTTGTCAGACCTACTCTTTAATTTTTTAAGGAAACATTTTCTTTTAGTTTACTGACTTTAGCATTTATGAAGAATACAGACTTTTGATATTGAAGTTCTCTGTCTATTCAAATAGGCAAGGTACTGAATAAGTTTTCTTTCACAGAACAGGAAGAAAAGGCATTCTCCATATCCATATAACTATAGGCTTCTCACCGAGGACTGTCCACAGAGGTGTCAGAGATGGTCAAGGAGTGCAATTTCACCAGAACTACTTCAGAAATTTAGACAGCTTATGAAAAAAACCACAAAAATTAAAAATATTCCATCTGAAAATATTTTTTTTTTAAATTGGAAATAATTCTATATTGTCTCAAGGGCTTTATAAACATTAAGCTTGGATGACCCTGATCTGTCAGCTCACTGACTACTTCTCTCATGGTACACAGGTTTGATATTAGCAATGTCTCGCTTTGACGTAGCATGGGAGTTAAGGGAGTTGTTGTCTCTCTGGGGAGTCCAGCTATAGTGGAAAATAGAGGCACGGCACAAATATATCACAATCACTAAATTACAAAGTCAATCTTTGATTTCATTAATCCCCTCAAACTATTGAACTTTTTGGTGATAAATGATTTCTCTTTTAACTAAAAGTATAAGTTTCTGAAGAAGGTTTGGTTATCAATCCATTTTAATTTTAACTACCAAATAGTTTTCTGAAGAAAGTTTCATTAATGACCTATTAGACAAAGGACTGGTGTTACTACCCGAATTAATCCTAGTCTGTAACTAGTCATCTCATAAACTTCTAGACTCAGTCGGGCTGGTGGACTGATTGCAGTGGTGTTTCTGTTTGAACAGCCAGAGTCAAAAACAGTGCAGAGTTTCAACAGTGCAGAGAATGCAGGACTGATCCCTACAAACACACTTAACCTTTTTTGCAACTAAATCCCATAAACCAACTTTAGTGGTGCAATGAAGTTCATTGTCTGCTAAGTCATTGTGAATCATAAAGTCCCCATTTGTGTGGTATAAATCAACATAACTATTCAACAATTAAATCTACAATGAATATATTTTTTAAATTGCCAAGCATTATGTTTCATTTTACAAGCTTGCACATGCATTCTTTACAGCCTACTGTCGTGTAATGCTTTATAAATGATACTTGATAAACAACAGCTGTATAATCTTAGAAATATTCATCAAGAGGCACATATATCCATGGTAAATCACTTTTGACTTGTACAGTGCTGGTGGCTGGCATATATTCTCCTAACTGCTTGCATGTGGAACATAATAGGACATGGCACTATGCTTCTGTGAGACAAAAATACATTCAGAAAACATAGTTGGGTATCAATTGCAAGCAAGAATGAAAAACATTTGTCAAGTGCACAGTTGCAAAGTGTAAATCTCATATTAGATGCTATATTTATGCAACACCACTATGCATATTTTGCATAATAATGCAAAATAATGTTTATTTTTAAATTGGACTTCATTGCACTAATTTTCACAGTTTATTGGCACTGAAAACCAAAGCTTAGGGAAGATGTGGTATCAGCGACTGGCTTTGCTCTCCTATGAATTAAACCAAGCTGCAGCTCCTGTATTTATCTCAGCTGTTAGAGTTTTACTAATTCTCTATGATTATGTCATAGTTTATTTCCTATCTGTTATACACATTTCAGCTTTCAGAAAACTCCTTGTGAGGCAGAATATAAACCAAAAGGGTTCAGGTATTCTTTCAGATGCGTCTCTGTGACTTCTGCAGGGCCAGATACCACAGTTCATACGTCACAGTGAGTTTTGGGAAGGAAGAGATAAGGAGAGAAGAACATCCTTCACATGCTGATTGGCAACTCAGTACTGATGCTGTTACATAGCAGTGAGACTAAAGAATTGAAGTGCCCTGTGATTGCTACCTTTGGGCTCTGTGCTGAATTGAATTGCTCGTTACAGCAGCCTCACCTCTGGCTTTACTGAGGATGTGCAGTTTATATTTAACATTTACCCTATAAGGTTACAAGTATTGTTCAAGAAGCACCGTTTATCTTTTATTTAGTATCATCTGAGGAAGCCAAAGTCTGAGGTACAAACTGTATCTACTCCACTCACACAGCAATTTCCATGACACAAGTTATGCTTGTTTTTTAAAAATCGTGGATAGGATTCTCCTCACTTAATCAAGCAAAACACACCCAAAGTAAGCCCCTCAGCTAGACCTCCTCCAATACCCAATGGAGAAAAACAGACCAATTAATCCCATCCTAAATACTACCTGAGAAAAGAGGATGAACATCCCTGTGGAGGGTGTGGAGACTCTAGAGGAAGCCTAAAAGGCTTCCTTACGGTAGAAATACTTTTTTTTTTTTTTATAGGGTAGTGTGAAGTGAGATGAGTGCAGCCAGCTGTGCCCCTTTTAGTCCCTGTGCAGCAGCCGTCCCCTCAGCACAGCTGCCCTGAGCTGCAGAGCTCCTGGGGGTTGTGTGCGTGTGGCACGATTCACCCCAGCTGTGCAAGTGAGATTTCAGTCGGGGAAGGAGCTTAGTTTACCTGATCTGTTGTGTCTGCCTAAAATTAAGAACGTGATCCGTGAGTGGGTAAATAGCTTTCATATGAGTTACATGAAGCAGTAGAAAACCCTTTTTTCCCCGGCATAACCCTACAGGATCTGGAGCTGTTTGAGGAAGATGTTGCTTGAGCAGGCTTTCTGCTGGTTGTTTGTATCCATGATACACACTTAGAGGAATTTGCTGTCTCTGCAGTTCTGCATTTGTGTATGTGTTATGCCAAAATATCTCAGGTTTTTGACAGAAGTTAACGGATTCTCTTTATATCCTCTTATCTCCACTATGGATAGAGGAAAAGCTGGAACATATCTTTTATTCTCTTATAGAGGCAGAACTTAGGCAGGAGCTCTCAAGAAAGGAGGTGCTGCAGAGAAAGTCTGCAGGCAGTCTAATTAAAAGATGAGCTTTGGGCTGAGGGGAAAATTGCATACTTCTGAGATTAATGGTGGAAAACTAAGGAGTTTTTCTCATTTCTCAAGTCTGAATTTGGAAATATGACTCACATAAGACAACAGGTTTCTCAGCTTCATTTCTTGCTCATTAGAAGTTCTTATTAGGAAGTGTAGAAGGTACATTTTCTTCGCCCTTTTTTCTTGGATTTGAGGAATTCCAATAAATTAATTGGCACTCTTATCTGTTGCGTTGGCATCTCTGGTTTTATCTCTGCATTTTGTCTATGTCTGTTTGTGCACAGATACAGGTCCTGCCATGTATTTTCCCTCTGACCTGTTTTAGGCCTTTTTAAACCTTTTTAAACAATGTGCTCATCAATAATTTCTCTTCTTTTAAACATTTCCGTAGAAACAAAGACCGGATCTACTAAACCAAATCCAAGAGCAGAAGAGATCTTACTGGTCTACACTTTTGCATAAATGAGAGCAAGTAGTAAAAGTAAAAAAAGTTTAAAAGTTTCTTCAGTTAAGCACAGGCTAAATTTACATTTCGGAGGCAGCAGAGCAAATACTCATGACTTAGAGTTGTATTTCAGCTCACTGGTAATGTCACCCTGCTAACAACATAGGACAAAAAAGCTTTACAGTGTATACTACTTCTGATTAATTTTTAGCTATAGAAGACCTTGCCTTCCTGGTGACATGAAGGTTTCCAAAAGAAGGCAACGACAGGTACTTAAGAAACAAAGCATGTAGAGGCATCTTTTTCCCTTCTATTCTATTCCAGCTTTTGTTCGTTGTTTGGATTTCCTGAAACAGAGGCAACATCTGTAGAATTGTGTTTAAATTCATTAATGAACCTCTTCCCCAGGGACTCATCTAATCCTTTTCTTAATTCATTTTAATTTTGGCCTCCACCCTGAAGCAACGAGTTCTGCAATTATATGATGTATAAAAGCATTTTCTTTTGTTTGCTTTTAAACTGCTGCAATCTGAATGTGCTCCGTTTCTTAACATGGTGAAAAACAGTGAGTAACAATTCACTACCTACTCTCTTGAAATAATTTTTTGCTTTATAGATCTCTGTCATGTTTTTAACATAAGATGTGCTCTAGTTTTTTTGCCAAGATTATTGCCATCTTTACCTCTGTTTAGTTCTACTGAAACGTTTTTGAAACAGGGTAACTGGGGTTGTATGCAGCATTAAATGTGTTACACACACGAGTTTTATTAAGCTGTTTTCTGTTCTGCTCTCAGTTTCTTTCCTAAGAAAACCTAACACTGTAGTTGACACCAATTATGTCATCAATTTGCAGATTACCTTATAGAACGAACCCCAGTAACCCTGGATTCTCTGTCCAGGATAGAAATAATTCATTCACAGCCCCTTCTTTTAGTAATCAGGACTGATTTACTCCAAATGTATTACCCTGCACTTACTGATAATGAACTTTATTTGCCATTTATTTCACTGTCCTTTCCAGTGAGCTCTGGAAGTCCCTGCTGTCTTACATCTCAGAAAGTCTCTCTGCCAGGTAGCACAGGAGAATGATGAACCATACAGATCCAACTACAGGTATTTAGGGAACTTGTTGGTTGAGAAAGCTGACCACTTGCAGCTATTATTTGTCATCTGCCTTTAAGTCCATGGCTACAGCTTCCTGCTAGTCCCATGGTAATTTATTTTGTAGAAGCTTTTAATGAGGGAATATATCAAAAACCTTTTAAAAATCCAAGTACTCTTTAGCATTAGTATAACTCTAATCCACATGCTTGTTGAGAGTGTTAAAAAATTTAAATACATTTGTAAGAAATATCTTCCCTCAATAGAACAGTGTACTATGCAATATACTCTGTTTGCCCAGATGTCTATTAATCTCATCCTATATTGCAGTTTTACCATTTTGCCTGTACAGAAAGCAGTCTATAGATCCAAGATCTCTCTGGAGTCCTTCATAAAGATTGGTGTCACATTTCCCACCTTCTGTTCCTCTGGCAATAGGTTAGACACCACTGTTAGTAGTTTAGCGATTTTATATTTGGGCTCTGTTATAAATCTTCAGTGAATACCATCTGTTCCTGGAGATTTCTTACTGCTCAGTGTGTCAATTTGCTCTAAAGCCTTTTCTATTGACACTTGAATTTGAGCCAGTTCCTCAGCCTTATCTCCCATAAGGAATGACTGATATCAGGACCTCATTCTCTTCTGTAATGAACACTGATGCAATAAATTAATATAGCTTTCCAGCAATAGCCTCATCTTCCTTGAACGTTCCTTTCATACCTTGATTGCCTATTGGTCCCATCTGACTCTCTGTCAGGCTTTCTGGTAATGGTATGTTTGAAAAAAGTTTTATTAATAGGTTACCTGTCCTTACTGTTACTCCTTCAAATCCCTTCTGGCCTGTCACATGGCATTTCTGTATTCAGCTTTCTGCCATTTATATTCCTTTCTCTTCTGCTTGTTTGGATGCAGCTCCCAATCTTCACTTCTGAGAGCTTTCTCGGCTTTAGTATTTAACATAGGCTGGGTGATTTTTTGTTTCTAATTTATATTTTTAATGATAGCATATATTTTCTCTGTATGTCTAATATAGAACCTCTCTAAATTGTCTTCCTGAAAGTGTTTTACTCCGCTGATGGCTGCTTTTCATTTTTATTTCACTATTTCATGGTTTTATATTGTTTCTATTTTTAAAGATTTTGGTATTGTGGCACATTTGGGACCTTTCCCCTTCCTACAATGAGGATAATGAATGTGGTCACTATTAGGGGACTCTGCATGGGTAGGTATCTGTTCCCTGGGTAGCTGCTCCATAAACCAGTCATCTCTGATACCTGAAATTGTTCTCTCAGAAACAAATGAGCCTAGAAATAACATTTTTTAGATAAATTAATATGTTTTCAGAAAGTCTACTTTCATTTGCAATAGAAAAACAGTTACTGGGAGAAAAAAGAAGCTATCTAGATTTAAACCTTTTCTACCTAAAATTGTAATAAATTTATATGATGTGGATCATACTATCTACTATGTAAGTATCAGCATTTCAATTCTTAGCTTGATTTTACTCTGCAAATTTTATTTTTTCCTTAACCCAGTGTAACTTTGATTATTTCAGTGGATCTACTTTTCTGATTTATACTGAAGTAGAAGTAAGATCAGGTCTTAAATCTGCAGATACACCTAAAAGAGATACTATAATTTGTAAGAGTTGCAGACATATGCACTGTGTGGTTATTTTCAATCAGGCTTTTATTCCATCTGCTTTCTTTCTTCATAATTGTTTTAAATTTATGGCTTACATGATTTATTTTCCACTGAAATTACCAGTGAGACTCAAGAACTCTACAAATCTTCTGACTAGCTAACTTTCACCTTCCCTGCTAATCTGTGTGCTTATGAAGGAATTTAGCTATAAATCAGCAATAATACAGCTATTTTAGCAAAACCAAATGCCATCCATTCATTTGACTTCCGGTCCCAACACAGTCAAAATGCCACGGGGTGACCAGGAGATAAATGTAAGTGCTACACAACAGTGCATTTAGTTTTTCCATTTGTCATATCATGTCAACTCATACTCTTCAACTTCTTGCCACTTAAGATGTAAGCAGGAATAGCTGTCAATATAATCTTCAGGACATCTACAAACAAATTTAATCAGCTGAACACAAGGGTGACTAACAAATTCCAAAGAGAATCAGAAATCTTCTCTGGAAGCAGAAGAGATCTCAGTGCTTTGATTTGGAGTTTATCTGTGTCACTGCCCTGCAGTCTTGTACTAAGTGCTTTCTTCTGATATTTTGCACCAGTGGACATGAATCTCCACCTGTGCGTTTTACCAGGAATCCCATGCAGTCATAACAGGTATCACAATACCATGGATTTCTGCATAAGAAAAGTTTTGAACCTTGTGGAGTTACCAGAAAAATTTAAAGTTAAACAGTTTTAAGGAGTGTTTATTATAATAAATAATAATAAAAATAATTTTTTAAAGTTCTGTGAAGTGAAAAGTTGAGAATGGTAGTAACAAATGGAAGTTTTCTCCAAATTAAATGCATATTTAATTCTGGTACTGTTCCTGTCATTTAGTTTTCTTGTGTGATGTGAAAGTGATTGTCTTATAGAGCTAAGAATATCTAGTTAGCTGATACCTAAAAACCTAAGAAGAAGTTGCTGTGGAACCTCCTTCCTGTGCTAGAATTGATATTGTTCAGAGTCACGGAGGCAACTCCTATGTTTCTGTGCCAAGTCAGCTTCTCTCTTTACACCAGTCTTAAATGATCAGGAGGTGGAAGGCAAGAAGATGCTTTTCGTACTGAATATTTTGTTGCAGTAGAGATAAATTCTTTCTGATCTGTGACAGGTACTGGCACAAAGTTCTGGCAAGCCAAAGCTGATAAAAGCCAGCTCTGATTATGCCTGTTTCTTGCCATCAAATGTTGCGTGCTTCTGTCATTCCAAGTAAATCCATCCAACTCATGAATCATAATCTATCGGAGGTTGCTTTTATCTTTCAGATTCCAGTGATATCTATTCTGTACTTCTGATTCCTGCTCTTACACCTAGCATAAATCTTTTGTGCAATTATTACTTTAACTATTCAACTGCTTGCTTGGTTTTCACATGTGTAAGTCAATTTAAATGACTAAAAATGTTCCTGAAATTTCATTTTCACTTCTGTAAAGAAGTTGTCCCTACCAAAAGTTTTGTCCAACATCAGAAAAAATTATAACTATTTTTACTTCTTTCTTGAATGAGGGTGTATTTCTTGGACTGTATTTTGTCCTTTTTTTTTTTTTCTTCTCACTTTTATAATGAAGAGGGTGTTTGTGTTCAATTTAGATCATCACATGACACTACATTAGTGTAATTTAGCCCTGGCAGCTAGTAAAATAAGACAAAAGGAAGACAAAAATATCATATTGGTTCTTTTTAATCTTCCATAGACCCTATTATTGCTGGGTTGTTTTTTTTTCAAGAGATGGGAGTTGAAGACTTTGGCTCCATTTAGTCCTTGTTTATTTGTTTATGCTCCTTATCAAGAAGAGCTGTTTCCTAACTAAGTGTAACATTTTTGCTTTGTAAGTACTATTGAAAAGAAATTGTTGGATTTCGTACCTTCATTACAGCCCTCCTTTCCTTGGCCCGCCATGAGTGACACAGTTTCTCTCCAGTGATGCAGTCTCCTCTAGTTCTAAAATCCTAGGTTTGTGCACAGCAGTTTTAACAATATGTACAAGTATTATGACTACTGTATTTTATCAGAGGTAGGATATTATGTGAGGAAGGGGCTGCTTGTAAAAGAAATTATAGTGCATACTGCTTTGGCTCTATATCCTGCAGGTAAACTGACTGATATTTTAATTTCCTTGGACTCTTTTGAAAGCTCTCTAAATGAAGGTTCTGAAGAAAATACATAACTTTGGTTATCATATTTTATGGTTATTACTGTGTACACATTAAATGTGAATTAATGTAATAAAACAGTACATTTCACATAAAAAATACTATGAATTTCACTGCTGTTGCTGACATGGCACATGTATCAATGTAATTATGGGTTACAAATCCTTAGTAAGAGAGGCAGTGTTACAGTTTTTGAAATTCCCCCATTATTTGAACTCACAAAGGATGCTGCAGCTTGTATTTAATTTATCTTGTCTGGTAGGCCTTTCAAAAAAGCAATATTGATGCCAGATTTATCTTTAGTTTGATGACAGCCAGAGTAAATAAGCATGTGGAATGTACTGGTGCCAATGAAAATGTTGGGGCTTGCTCCTCCCCGGATTAGTTTGATGGTGTGAAACCGTCACAGACAAGTGAACAGAAGAGCTCTGAGGCTTTTTGCCTCTCCAGGGCACTTACAGGCCTGACACACCAGGGAGCTTTCTGTTTAGGACTCACTACATTTGCTTCTGCTCCACATATTTATCTGGGGATGTCTGGACTATGTTTGTTTTTTAATAATTCACTGATAAAAAATGTGTCTTTTTAAGCATTTATGCAGAACAGTGAATCTGCAAACTCTGCTATTCTGAAGATAGCAAATAGCAAATTTTGGTGTGCCCATACCTGCATACCTAAGAGCTTGGATGAACAACTGAGTTATGATGACTTAAACCACTGCCAAGTACCCTGACCAGATGCATCTCCTGAGCCTGCTGAAAATCTCTAGCAGAGGTTGAAGCCAGCACATTTTACTTCATGCTTCCCATAAGTGAAAACTTTGTACATAGTTACCTTGGCTCAACTGAGATATAATATCCCAAACAGCTGGCATAATTCAGCTGTACCTCTGAGCCCATGAACAGGATATTTATTTTATTACCATATTATTTGTTCTACTGTCTCATTCATTCATTGCCAGTTGATAATCAATACAGTCTTCCTACCTTTACGCTTCACAGATCTGTCTAAATACCACTCTTACACTCTTTTACATCATCCACAATTATAGTTTATTCATCTTGCTGATACATATATGTGTGGAATTTCCTTCCAGTTCTGATCCTCTGGTCTTTCAAATCCCTCCCTCAGTATCAAGTCTTCCAAAAAGATTACCTATGTTAATCCATTAAGAAATGTTTCCATGACCCTAGTGTTTAGAAAAATATATGTACCCGAGTACCGGAGGAGTACTCTAAATGAGGCAGCAGTCAGTAAATTTACTGGATGTGCCACTAGTTCCCAATAAATGAAGAGCAGCTCCTTACAGATCAGTGCTAGAGGTGAGTTACAGCACAGCAACAATAAAAATCCTGAGCAAGCAGATGGGTCATGGTTGGAAGAGGCTACGGAAAAGAAGGAAGACTGGAAGGGGAGGGAACAAGGATGAGTAGATCTCAGCTAGAAGAAGCAGACTGGACTGAAACTATTAAAACTTTGGGAAGCTGCGTTTAAACCTTAGGTATCTCATTCCTGTGAATCACAGAACCATTTAAGAAGAGTTCTTAAAAATTATCAGCTCCAGCCATTAACCTAACACTGCCAAGCCCACCACTCAACCCTGTCCCTAAGCGCCACGTCTGCACGTCTTTTAAATACTTCCAGGCAGGAATGGTGACTTAACTACTTCCCTAGGCAGCCTTTTCCAATGCTTGACAACCCTTTCAGTTAAAATTTTTTCCTTATATCCGAACTAAATCTCCCCTGGTGCAACTTGATGCCATTCTGTCTTGTCCTAGCGATTGTTACCTGAGAGAAGAGACCAACCCCCACCTTGCTACAACCTTCTATCAGGCAGTAGTAGAGCATGATAAACCCCAGCTCCTTCAGGCACTCCTCACCAGACTAGTGCTCCAGAGCCTTCACCAGCTTCCTTGCCCTCCTCTGGACACCCTCCAGCACCTCAATGTCTTTATTGTAGTGAAGGGCCCAGACCTGAACAGGATTCAGGCTGGGTACGGGGGGATGATCAGTTGTGCAAATCTCAGTGTCCCATTTATTAGTGCAGCTATTATTTGTTGCTTCTTTGTAAGAATAAATTATTAGAAAGCATTCAAACTTTTTAACAATTAGGTATTATAACAATATAAGTATTTCAAGAGATTAAACACATTCTATGAATAGTTTCCTTTCCAGCTTAGAGTCCCTTGTCAACACTTTCAGTATCCACCAAAGACACAAGATGCAGATGGTCAGCACCTGCTTGCTTCAGGCATTGGTTCAGCTGCATGCAGTCCTAAGTGCACTGTCACTGCTTAACAAATACATCATAAATAATTACTGTAATTAATAATGAAGCTACTTCCTTGGGCTACTCATGCTTTCTGTGTCAGTTCTGCTGCATGTAGTAGTGCTAATCTTTTAGGCTAAGTAGCTATTAAATTCTTTGAGTTTGGTGAGTTGTTTCCAGCAGCAGAAAAAATGAAATATCGTTAGAAATTTGCCTCATGTTTCTATTTACCCTCAGAGAATTTATCATCAGTTCTTACCTGTCTGAACACATTAGGAATTAGTCAAAAGGAGACTGCTCATAATGCCTAATCACAATTTCGAATTTTTCTACCCACTACCTAGTCCTGAAACACTGTCCCTTAGCCACACTACTGTGACTCCTTTGCTATCTTCTGAGCTTTCCTGCTGCCTTTGTGGTGGCATCTGACTCCACCACACAATTTATTTGTAAATGTATTGGGTCAGAACCACACTCAGTCTCTGTATTTCCATTCAGACTCCAGGGAAAACTCATAAGTGTGTAGTTCTACAGACATTTTCTCCAGCAACAAAAAAAGTTTAAAGGATCCCTCCACTGTCTGCACCTTTTTACTTGTTTCTATGCTGTTTTAGCCTCTCTACGCTGCATTTAGTCCTCTCTGAGATACCAGTGCAAATGTTTATGGGATTATAGTGTACGCTTGATCACTGACATGCTCCAAGGTGATCATTCCTTTTCTTATATTTGCAAACCTTTAAAAAAATTTAAAAGCACTACAAGTGGCTTGTTTCATGGATTTGCCTTAGCACACAACTTTACTGCCCAACTGGGAGACGAGGAAGAGCAGGAGCAGAGGGTTATTTTGTCTGCTAAAAAAAAACCCAAACAAAAACAATACCAAAACATGCCCACAGCCCTCATAGCTCAGTATTTATCCCAAACTTGTGTACTGGTTTGTGATTGGGACACAGTCTGATATTGTTCCAAAATTAAGAGCAATGTGACTGTTACCTGATTCAACCTGACTTGAAACTAGCAATTACACTTACAGGTTCCACAAGGCTTGTGACGGCCAAAAGATGAAGGATGTTCTCTGGGAACCAGCCAACCTCCAATAGAGCTGTATCTCGCTGCACTGGACTAAGTTTCAGTTTTTGCTTGCACCTAAAACTAGGTGCTATCAATTAGCTATCCTGTCTTTCTCCTTAGTTTCTATGGGCAATCTGAAAATGTGATGGCAGAGACTCAAGAAATGAAAGGGGACAATTGTCTTTGATGATATGCTGTGTATTTTGTTACTTTAAGAACTGTTCTTTGCTGGCACACAGCCTTAGGGATGTTTTGTTATTATCGCTGCTGTCAGTTCTGAACACTAAAATTTACTGTATTTGATGTTAAAATCTCAACTCAAGGTTGTAATATCTATAAAGAAAATATTGCTATAAAGATTAAACTCTGAAGGGGTTGTTCACATCCATGAGCAGACAGTAGAATAAATACTGAAAATCTTATCTTTTTCTATTTCTCTGAGAGGCAGGAAACAATATGAAAAACATTTATTTTTATTTGACAGAAAATACTTTTAACAATACATAATCATTATCAGTCAATACTCAGATGTTGATAGCAGTTGTTTGGAAGATGCTTTTCATGATGACCTTTAAATGCCACAGTCCTAAGTGATGGTGTACAAAGAATATTCCTTCATTTCAATATCTACTAGGAAAAAATTAAATTGCTTTTGGGTATAAGCAATATGTATGATAGTGGGACATATCTACACATTGGCTCACCCTGCACAGTGAGAAATGAACAGGATAACATTCTGAATTTGAAATCACCACCTTTGGTCATGGCACTTCCTGCTGCAAACAACCCTCAATTCATTTCTCTTTAAATACTATGTCAGTGCTTTTTCTATGATCCATCTCACTTTTTCCTCACTAGTACACCAAACATACTATACAAAAATATTTTCCTGAATGTGGTCCTAACATATTAGTGTTTGCCTAATTGTCAGCAGCAAGATTCTGCATGAATTTTACAATTCTATTCAGCTATGCAACTAACAGTATTATTCAGAATCACATTAATAATATATTTTCTCAAATTTGGAGCTGCAAAATTCTTATGTTGTGTCACATTATCCAACAGAAGGAGCTGAGGTGAAACTTTTGGTGTGGGGAAAGTACTCAGTAATTGTCTTTTTAGAGTTTTTTGTGTCTTCTTTTGAATTATTTCAAATTACGTGATCAATATTTGATGCTCGCCATAATTCATTGAAGAGATTAATGTGGGGTCAATAAGTCCTACTAGTGTTGAGACTATCCTGTATGTATTGGCCAAATCTTGTATGCAAATGTTGATTTTTTCATTCAAAGATCTAGGAAGTAATTGCAGTAACTGATTAATTTTAAAATAAAGAGCAAATGTGAACTTCGACAAATACAAGCTGCATATTTAGTCTTGTTGAGGTATTTATATTTGTTGAAATATGGTATTTTAGCAGCAGAAATATTGCTTAGGAAGCAGATAATTACTCTTATAAATCAGATGATCTTCAGAATAAAATTACATATTCGCAAATGAGGAGTGTCCCCAAACTCTGTCTGCTTATCAAAAGAAAAAGAAAATAAATATAATATATTATATTGCACAATGTAGCACATGAGGAGTGGAAAAAACCTAATTTTGTGGAAGTGTGTGGAACTGACAGTTTTTTTCTCTTTTTTCTTTTTCTTTCAAATCTCTCCTTTGCATTTAACTTCCTTTTTATGCCCCTTTACACCCAGTAATCTCCAAGCTCTTTTAAATCATTAATGAATGAACCAGGCTGAACCAGGCTCAACCAGCCCTCCCACTGATTTTATAAACCAGGAACATATAATTAGGCTAATTTACAGGAGAAAGAGCTGATGTACTGGAAGGCTGAGTGACAAATCCAAGATCCCAAAGGACACCCAAACCAGAATCAGTTATAAAACCTATGCCTTTTAACAACAAATCTATTTTTTTGCCTGATCCACTTTTGCAGTAGTTGTACAGGAATGGGTGCTAATATAAAACAGCATCTCCTCTTTCAAAGGCAGTTGTGCTAAAGTACTGGCCAACTACAGGCACTCATCAAATTAATAAGGTGATAGAGTTTGTGCCTTCACCCCTCACCACAAGTTCAGGTGTGCAGGATCCAGGTCTCGGGTCCAGATCCACAGCTGGCAGAGGGAGATGCCCCAGTGCAAATCTAGGCCTGCTTAATAAAAAGACCAAAAAATATCTGCTGCCGGGACTTCTAACAAAGGTTTTACTTGGTGGGCATTGAGGAAAATGAAACAAACTAACCAAAGTACAACTTAACACTTATCTTCAAGTCCACTGTGCAACCTGCATTGAAGCGATAAAGCGGTCTCTGTGACTCAGTAAAGGCCTCAGTTTTTGTCAATCCTTTATTTAAAGCTCCGCTGACCTAACCACATAAAGGAAAATAATCTTCAACCTATTTTTGTGCAATGATTAAGTCTGCATGAGCTCCAAAAGCAGCCACGACTGACAGTAGAGAAGAGGGTCCTGGGATATTCAGCTGTGATATGTTGCTTCTGTGAAGGTCATCTCTTCTTTCAATCACAGTGAATGATTGACTCAACATGAAGTTCATATTGCACCACGTACTTTCAGAAATGATTCATGGTAATGGTGTATCTCAAGGGATTGATGTTCAACAGAAGCTACATCTCAAGCTTAAAAAATGATTTAGCAATATGAAAGCCTACAAACCAAAGCTCACGTAGAGACATTTGATGGTAAACATCAGAGAATAAATACAACTAAGAGTCATAAATTTGGGTAGACAATAAATCTGACTGTTTAAGACCTTTTGGGGCTCAAATGATAGAATCCAACATCACTTACGCACCCATTCCTTGATTCAGCTGTGCATCTTTTCCTGAGATGTGAACAGATGACACTTTCAGCATTCTGACGGGTTGGAGCAGCTCAAGGAAGTAGCTATGTCAAAAAACACAAGAAAATACAGTTCTGAGGAAACACTACTCCCCAAACACTACCCTCTCTTCCCACCTCAGTGTTCATAGGATGTACCTTCAGCAGAGTAGCGCTGGAAACCTTTACCTGGATTTGGAAGTGTGGCAATGCCACACACAGGCTGTGGCTGGGACAAGAGATGACACCCTGTGCCTTTCTCCCCAGGAGCCACTGCTCCTCTGCCTCCAATTGTTGGCTCCAAGGCCAACAATCCCCTGCTTTCACATACATGGAAGTGTTCATTGGTTAATGTTGAGCACATGAGAGGCCATTATAGGAAAGACCACATTGTGCCAGGGTTTCTCCATCAGTGTTTCTCTCTGACCCAGCTGTACGTTTTGTGAAGAGACCTGGTGGCTGGCAGCCTGCTGAAGTACTGCTGAGTGCTGAAGGAGGAGGGTATGAGGCTGGAAGTCATGTAAATATCTACTCACATCAGTGCAGGGTTATGCAAGGGTGTTTTTTTAATTGCTATTCAGAAGCACTTTTTTGTATTTTGTCAAATGTTGGCATTGATAGGAGGAAAAGGATTGTCCTTGACCAAACAAATAAAGATAGGAAATATGAAGTCAGAAAAGAAAACATTACATGTCTTAGCTTCCAACTGAACTGACATTTGAGAGGGAATTCTGCTGAGGAAAGGTGGTGTTCTGTTTGCAATTGTCTGAGTTTAGATAGGCATAAGCAAATAACTGGATTTTTAAAGATCAGGTCAGTAATTTTAAAGATTATCTTGGTATACATTTGCTGTCTTTATTAATATGTTATGGTAGGACTATAAATATTTTTTTCTGTATTGGGCTCAAAAATGTAAGTTACCTTCAGCTTCTGCTGTCCAAGTAATACATCCAGCACCCTGAGTTTCAGAGCAAGTTATAAAAACCTCACAGCCAGTGAGTACTACATGTATGGTTATTTACTACATGATTGTTATTTACCACTTTTTAATATAATTACTTGTGATAGGTCTATATAGTCTTGATATCTATATGATTATTCAGTCCTTTTTTGCCTTATTGAATTCTTAGTCTCAATGATTTCTAATGGCAGTCAATTTCACACCTGAAATGAATTTCACCCCTGAAATACTGGAAAAGAGTTGAGCTTTCTGCTGCTTACTTGCACTGAATGGCTCCTTTGCTTTACAAACAAGGTCCCTGATTGCTCTGGAACATGCAGTATCATACAGACCCATATGTGTAGAGTGAGGAACCTCTATCATCTCTTGGGAGATTCTTTTCTTTCCTCCTCAGCATCCAGGTGGAGGCTGGGTGACACGTATCCCACCGTGTTACGTCTCTGTTCCTGCAGAGCCACTCCTCTGCTTTCCACACCCGTAATTTCCACACCCCATTGCACAGTCCCGTAGCTGATTTGCTTTTTCAACTGCAGCTGCACATTGATCTGTGTACAGTGAAGTCACAGGTCTCCTTTAGATGATGTAATCAGCTTAGAGCTTTCCAGGTTGAACAGATTATTTGTCTTTGCAGCTGGATTTTGAAGCTCTTTGTTATCACTCTGACTTTTCATCTATCTTATTTAAGTTTCTTTAATATTCTCTACAGTCACCTCAGGTCCTTGTACACGTGCACAACTTAGTTTCCTCAACAGACTTTGTTGAAATGCTATCCTTTCACCTTTCCAAGTCATTAATGAACTCATTAAACATCATGGCACATCATAAGCAACACCTGGGGCAATTAATCCACCACTGTGATGGGATCTGGTCATTTAATCTTACTTGTTTTTCGTCTCTAAACAGGTCTAGACTGCAGCAATCTTAAAATCTTGTATTTAAAAGGTTCAAACTGTGTCCTGACCTATCTGTTAATGTACATTTATTTCATATTTATAATTAATTCCCCTAGGACTAATTGAAATCCAAAATCCAAAAATCTGTCTAAAATTCTAAAGCCCACTTTGAAAAAAACCCCACCAAATGGTCAGCCTGCTGTGTTATTACCTGGTTAAGCCTTTTATACCTGTGTGGTAGGAATTGTATGAAAAATACTTTCTTCTGCTTAACATGTTCCTTTACTAGATGCATGGTCTTATGTTGCCTTGTCCATCTGCTGTTCAAATTTCTGCATATTTTTAAATCTCTTAGCATTTAATTTGTTCTAACTAACTAAATGGAATGCTTCAAATCTACAGTAGAACTGAAAGGTGGATAACATGAGAACATAAATAATTCATGGAGCAGAGACAGAAATCCAGGATTGTCCTATCTCAAGAGATCAACAACACCTATATCTCTTGATTAATGATCAGAGGAACAAGAAATTTATCATAATTCCCCAGTGATCTCTGCCCTGGTGTTTATCTGTCATTTTCTAATGACTTTCTTCATGTGGATATACCCAGTTCTATGAGGGCAATCTCATATTTCTAAAACTCTTATCTCTAGTCAGACTGTCTTGTATTATAATTTTTCATACAGATTTCCCATCTAATTTTTTTTTATTGTACATTATAGGATACAAATGAAACTGCGAATTTTGCTTGTTTTGTGAACAATGACATTTCTGATTTTCTATTTTTTTAATGTAGACTGATACAAATTTTTAATGTATGGGCAGACAAAAGGCAAAACAGTATCTCAGCGTGTATGCACATTCTAGTTATTCTTCTACCCCCTGAGAAACTGTCCCTGGGGACAAGGGAACCCCTCTCCTAGGAAGACAGGCTGAGGGAGTTGGGGTTGTCCAGCCTGGAGAGGAGAAGGCTCCAGGCAGACCTCATTGCAGCCTTTCAGTACCTAAAGGGGGCCTACCAGAAAGGTGGGTGAAAAACTTTTCTCCAGGGCCTGTTGCAAGAGGAAAAGGGGCAATGGTTTTGTACTAAAAGAGGGTATATTTAGACAGGATTTAAGGAAGGAGTTTTTTACAATGAGGGTGGTAAAACACTGGACAGGTTGCCCAGAGAGGTGGTGGGTGTCCTATCCGAGGAAACCATCAGGGTTTGGTTGGATGGGGCTCTGAGCAATCTGATCTAGTTGAAGATGATCCTGTTCACTGCAGGAGGGCTGGACTAGATGACCTTTAAAAGATCACTTCCAATCCAAACTGTTCTATGATTCTATGAATACCAGGATATGAATCAATAAAAAAGGAAAAGAAGGAAAAGAAAAAAAAATAATCTTCCTAGAAATCTTGGAATTACCTTCTTTTAATCAGTTCTTCATGAGAATTCTTTAAATTTTCCAGTTTATTACTGACATGAAGATTCAGTTGTTTCCTAGCTTGACCACAAAACCCCCTGCTTGGCCTCTCTGAAACTTTACTTCATCTACTAGAACCTGCTTTTTAGCAAAGAATAATATGATTTTAGTTGTATTAATCACCTCTGCTGAGCTTCAGTAGCTCCAGCAAGGTTAGCAAATGTGTAGATGTAATGGGCCTGTAAAAACATTCCCTGTTTCTTTGAGACTTGGTGATTATTTTTCTTTGTCTGTTGAATTAACCAAGTAATGATTAATGCTGGCCTGGTAAGTCTTACATAAAAGTGAGGCATTAATTTTATCTGTATCATCATAAGGCTGTCTAATGTCGTGAATGGCTGCAAGAGGTCTGAAAAGATTAAATAATTTTGAGAGAAGGCTAATCTTTCTGATCTAAAAAAAAAAAAAAAAAGGAAGTCAGGACTATTTTAATAATTTCATCTTCTTCTAACAGATACGTGAGCTGCAGCTGAGATTTATGTATTTTACATTTTTTTCTGAGTTGCAATGGCCCAAAGGGGGTTGCTTTTCTTCTTGAATAGTTGAAGAATAGCTTTCATCAATCTCTTTCTCTTTCTGCCATTCCAAGGCACCTCTGCATGTTGTCCAATTTACACATTTCAACGTGGAGCAGGGCAAATATGTACCAAGAAACCCCTTGCTTTGAGAATACTCCTGAAACACCATTTGTGCTCCACTGTTTACCTGGGCAGCCTAAGAACACCCCATGATCACAGCCTCTCTTAGATGAAGTCACTTTCTTCGGGTGAATGTTTTATAATCACAGTCATACTCACATCCTGCTACTGCTAATTGCAGGTTAATTCAGTAGAAGAGTGACCCCATATTTCAAATCTTATTCCCAGGCAACCATTCAAACTCACAGTGGGAATATTCAAAAGCACAAATGGAGGGTAAGTTTCACATTCTCTTTGACTTCCAGCAGGACTGAGACTCCTTGTGGCTCAGAACGTCTCCCATAACCAATAAAATGCCAAGCTAGAAACATTGCACTGCAGTGAGGCTGACTTATGCTGAAGATAAGACAATGTCTCTGAGTTTATTGAAGCTATTGTTTTGGGTAGTTTTATAGCTTAACCTTCGGTAAGTGTTATGAACACCATCTCCTTTAAGATTACAGGGAGAAGAAATTTATCTAAAAGATAAAATGCCTGATAAGTAATGAAAAGAAAATGCTGGTTTTGTATCAAGCTCGAGATTTAATGCATACAAATGTGAACTGCCTTGATATGCTGATTGTATTGTCTGCATTAGGACATGTTCCCAGAGGAGAGGGTGCAAAGGCAGAGGAGGTACTTGTGAGGTATGAGACTGACCCAGGCACATCGTGGGGGACTGGCTGTGCAGTTCCCCCTGCTTCTAAGTGCACTGAAGCTCCACCCAGTCTTAGCATCCTTTTACACATCCTTAATCGTGGTGTTTCAGTTTATTGTACACTAATTAGGTAGACCTGTTGGTTGAAGGAGAAGAATCAACACCCCGTAATTACTTCATTGTAAAATGTAACGAGCTTTGGAATCTGACTTACTGTAAAAATTGCAGCATAATAAATAGAGCACAGTTTTCCAACTATAAACCAGCAGTGAATTCTGTTAGTGTATTTCTTCATGAAACATGTTTATGTGATAGTCTTCCAATTTTATGGCTGAAGTTTATCACCATAAGGTGCATTTCATGACAGCCAAATAACTACATTCAGTTAGACTTGTCACCATGTGCCTTCAGTATCAAGACACATGCTGATTGTATCAAATGGTGTTGACTGTCTTTGGCTGCAAATAGAAAAGATGATTACACTGTTCTCTTTAGATGTGATGTAATATTATTCACCTCACTAAAAACTGAAGGTCAAGGTTGTCTAAGAACATGAGAAAGATCATCAATTGAAAGCTTCATAATGTGATGATAATGCACTAAGAGAGACAGCAGTAGTTTTACATTAATATTTCTGTGATTTCTTATGCAAGAGGCAGTGCACAGCCTACAAACTAAGCAAGTGACTACTATATATTTATACAGAAAACAGAGCAATTCCAGGAATTCTGCTACCATATTTTGCAGTCATTTATTTAGCTCACAAAGGTCAGTAAAAACAGTTTACAGTCTTGTGTGAAATTCCAGCAAAGGATTAGTACATTATCCATGTATTTATGCCAGAATGTCATTATCATCTCCCTGAGCCTGTGAGAAAAATAAGTAAATGAGTAAAATAAGGGATAGTGATGGAATCCAGTGAAGTAGTTTTAAGTAAGAAAAGTTTGCTCAGGATCATAGCCAGGCCTTGTAAAACCACTGGCAACACAATTTGTATTCAATGTGGGTAATGGAAATGCTCGAATCTCGTTCCAGGGGCAAATACCGAATATATTGCACACCATGGTACACATGGTGGAATTCGAATGGAAGTGTAAGACCCACAGTAGCTCTAAGGGGAGCCCGATTTCTGGCCGTGGCACCTCCATCAGGCAGGGCACCGCTGGACGAGGGGAAGTGGAAGGAATGAGTGTGGAATGGCGGGGTGCCCGCCACCCGCGCGGGGTGTGGGGATGGCGCTGGCTGCCATGGCAACCCCGAGAGGAGCTCCCGCTCCCTGCCCTCAGCTGGAGACACTCGGTCCCCTGCTGCCTTGTCGCCTGTGGCCCTGTGACAGCCAGACACTCACCCCACCTATCTGAAAAGAGCGGAGGTCCGGGAGAGAGAAACTGATCCGTGGTGGGTTTTTGGCTCCCCCCACTACCATGTGAGAATAGGAAAATGCAGGAGATAAACCCAGCTTTTAACATTGACATAATAATCATAAAGAATTAGAGCGTAATCTGCTTGGAAAAGACAGTTTAGTCTAATTTAGGATGGCATACAGAAACGTTTTTATGGCAGACATTGAATGGCTTTGTGCAAGCAAAGAAGGACAGAAATAAGGTTGTTTAAACCCCCTATTCAGGCATTTTCATCCTTAAAATGTGTTGTTGTAATCCTTAACTTCAATTTCTCTCATTTAGGACCCTCCATACAAGGATAACATATAATCTACATATATAATCTTAATCTAATAATACTGATCTATATTCTTAACATCAACCACACCTTAGTGTCTTTTAGTTCTGGAAAACATGTAGAGGCTGAAATAATGACAAATGTTTAAATGATCTTATATTGAAAATATTGTATTCAGGGATTAATTTTAATGAGGTTTTAATATATATTTTATTGTTTTAATTTTAATTTTTGCATTTTGTTAAATGAGAGTTGTCCCCTTAAGAGCACATTTACAAATAGAAACAAATCAGTTTACTAAATAATTTTGATAAAATGTCACCCATGACAGTGCTGAAATTTTGGTGGATGTTTCAAAAGATCAAATAACATACCAGCATGATCATCTCAGGTTTTTCTTTCAACAAGCAAAGGGAAATATAAGGAGATTTCACTGAAGTTTTTAAAGAGGGAGAGGGAAAGAGAGAGAGAGAAAGCAAATGCTACAGAGAGAAAAGTGAAATTGAAGTCATTGGCAGAAGTGAAGCAAAAAGTAGAGGGGCTGCCAAGTGAGCAATGAGCTACAGCCACAGACATGGGTAGGTGCTCTGAGCTAGCAGCTATTGATGCTGCCAGAGCACCTCTTGCCACATCCCTGTGCCAGGGGATCTCTGCCGAGTGCTTCTGTTTCTCACCCTTAAATTCTTAACCAGGAGTTATTCAGAGATCCATTCTTCAGATCAGCCGACACCAAAATCTTCACTGTGGCATCAGTTTTCCTGGCACAGTGGTTTTAGAAATGTGAGCTCATACAACTGCAGCTGAAGTCAGTGATGCTGCAGGTGCTCAGCTGTCTCATCCCCTATCCTTTTCCTTTTCCATGCATCTGCCTCTGTGAGGTGCTCTGAGAGTTCAGTCTGAGCGAAAGAAAAGAGAGCTGGAAAGCTCCAAACACGTTGTGGCTTCCGTATCTCCTGTCCTGCTGCATTCCTGTGCCTGGAATGGTGTTTGTCCTGTATGTGACGAGGGGACTGTGCTGTACCTGTCTATGTCTGGGCACCAGGACATGGTCAGGGACACACTCTGTCCTTCAGAGAGATGCAAGCTGGATTACTCATGTGGATGGAGTGGTAATATCAGTCCTTTAAATAGTTACATGGGGGAGTTTTGGTTTCTCATTTATGTAAACCATTATATTTAGATATTAAACATCTCTTTTTCTAATAGCAAAAGTGTTCTGTGCAGGCTTTGTTTGTTCCCACAAATGGGTCAGAGTTCAATTTCGTGTAAAAAGATCTGGTGACCAGAAAGTGTTTGGTTTGTCTTTTTTAACTGAAAATAAAAGAAGACTGGAAGGAAATTTAAAAAAAAAACCAAACCCAAACACTACTATTAAGCTGTATTGCTAATAACCCTATGCACAATAATCAGTATTTTGTCCTCCTGATTGTCTTTTCCTATTACTCAATTTTCAAAGGGCCCAGGTCAGACTATGCAGTCCTTATTACTGAATATGCATAATGCTGTCTTCTAAATTCCCTGTAACTATTCAAATTGCAGCTCAGAAAGACAAATTGTCTATCACTCCAAAGTCTTAAAACAAAACAAAAGGCACCATATTGCCACTTTAGGGACACATTTGTTGCCTGCTGTTGCTATTATACATGTCATTTCAGTCCTGCAGTTAGCCATAAACTACATCTTTTCTTTTTCCAGAGAGAAATAAGAGATGCCTGAAGGGAAGCAAGAATGGAAAGCATCCTTAAAATGACTGATTTACAATTGGTAAGGAGATACAATATGAAAATTATAGCTTTCTGAGTGTGTCACATGTCAGGTTTGCACAATGCTCTTGCTTTAAAAGCTGCCCCACAGGCCAGTGTGATGGCTCCGAGGACAGCATGGCACACGTGCAGCTGTGTGACAGGGACACACTCCAGGTCATGGTCCCAGGACAGGCAAGAAGCTCCTCTCAGGGGATGAGCTCAGGGGACACCTCCACTGCAGAGACTGCTGCAAACAACCCCCTGCACAAAAAGAGAGTGTGCAGCAACACACCTGTCTGCAGTATGTCTGAGAGTGGGATGGAAACCATAATGCAGGCCCCAAAAACATCAACTGAGGGAAAGGAAAAGGCCCCTGTAATTCAAACCAGAGGCTGTTTCAGGAAGTAAGCAGCTGCTTAGCATAAAATCCTACCCAGGTTCTAATGAATAGATGAAAACCAAAGCGTATTTTATGTGACTGTAAAAAGCAAACATACAGAATGCTATTTTTAGGCTCCTAGGATTTAGGAGTCTGATGTGAATTAATCTGCTTTAGCTCCTATGCAGCTTGGTCTCTAACCTAGGATGTCGAATAGGATCTGTTGCTGTAGCTTCTACATTGCAGGGTGGTGTTCTAGAGCATCTACCTTCACTTTATCTGCAAGGTGTGAGAGGAATATGGCCATTTTGGGGTGTAGGAGATGCATGACTGTTCTTTGCCTTTTTACAGTCTAAGCTGATGATGACTAGGAGAAGTGCTGATTTTGCATTTTAAGTAAAAGCATGTCCATTGTGTAATTTTGTGGAGAATTTGGCCCAGTCCCAGGGTAGGTATGGTGCCTGGCTCAAACCCCTTCAGCAAAGTAGAGATGGATGCCTTGAGTCTGTATCTGAAGCTTACTCAGTTTATTTCATAATCTAGTATTCAATAAAAATCCAGCTACTTCCTGTTAGCATAAACAACTCAGGATTTTGTTGGACCATCACATCTATTATTTACTGAAGTGCTTTTCCTCTATAATTTAAAAAACTCCTCTTCAACACCTTTTGTATTTTTGCTGTCTGAATTTTACTGTAGCATGGGAATCCATATTTTTCTTTCATCCTTTGTGAAAAAGCAGTTCATTTTGTTTTCTCTTTGTTACCTGATAATTTCATTCAATGTTTGCTCGTTCTGATCTTATCAGAAACAGGAATGATTCTTTGGCAGTGTTGTTCTCCAGTCACTCAGCACTGCAAAACCTTTTCTATAACTTTCATGCTCACCTTTAGGATTAGCTACTTTGAATAAAGCAGTATCAGCTACAACTTTATTCATTGCAGATTTACAATGTTTTGCAAATAATTTATGTGTAGTACAGATCTCACATGTAGACTTCTTCCACTGGGCATCTGTAATTAATTCCTGGTATTTTTTAGATATTAATATTTAATTTGACATGAATCCATGAGAGGATCTTCCCCTTTATCAAGTAATAAACTCTAGAACTCCAAATATATATAGATTTTCTTTATTTAAAAATCTGTTATTCTATAGGGAATTCCTGAAATATAAAGCTAGTTGCACCAGCAACTAGTTTGCTTCTTTTCAAGAAGCAAATTTGGTTAATTATAGCTATAAGTGAGCTACTCCACAGAGCTTTACTAATAAGTTGCACAGTGATTATCACTCTGGTGTTCTTATTTCCCCATCACATGCTGGGATGGTTGTTTAAAAGTCTTGTGAACTTGTTTTGAAAAATGATCCTTGATGCAGTAACCCAAGAATATAAAACAGGGTGACATTACAGTTCGTGTGTCTCCAGCTTTAATTTGTATTTAATAACCTAGTTTTTGTTAAGTATATTAAATTTAGTTGACTTTTAAAAGAGCACCCACTGAGTTTTATGCACATGCAAATTGTATGGCTGTTTGCTATAGAATTAAACCCTCAATTATAATGACAATAAAGATGTAGTTATAGTTTTAATAATCAATTATCAAATAAGTATCCTGATCAGTACTTGAGATTAAGTTACTGATTAAATATTCCCTTATATGGGAGCTTTGGGAACTGGTTTTCTTGTGGAGATTGATCCTCAAACCCAAAGAAAGAGTACGTGGATGCAGATCTATACTTAAAAAAACAGGTAAAGGAATTTGCTCTGATATTTGCACTTGTTACCACAATAAAAAATTGCAGGTCTGTGTCAAGATTCCTTCCTGTATCAATGATCATTTAATCTGCACCTGGTAGTCAACTGTAAATGGGGATTCAGTGTTACTTTTTGAACTGTTCATGAGCAGTTCTATTGTTTGAGACAAATATCTTCAATTTCTCCATGGGCAAAGTGGAAATAACAGACAGGTACTACCTATAGATACTGTAAAAATGCTTGAAGGCATGAAATTGGAAGGGATAAACACAAAATACCACTAGGCTGAAATGTAACTGTGATTGAACAAACAGCTTGGGGGATAGGAAATCAAAATAGCTAAACTATTTTTCTGGCCTTATTGCTAATTGGCTGGTGATCTTGGGTAGTGTCAGGTAGGAATTGCATATGAGAACTTCTTAACAGGGTGTTAAACTGCACAGCTCAGTGCTCTGTACCCTTCTCATCCTGTATCTAAGCCTATAGCGTGTTTTAGTGAAGTGCTCAAAAGTGAAGTTTGTTCACCATTTGACATTTTGAGCTAGTTTATTTTCAGTACACTGTCAGAATTAAACCTCCAATGTTTTCTCATTTTTGTGTGCTGTTCAGAGCATTGACGTTTGCCTTGTTGTTTTCCCCCTAGGAAGATTGCCTTGTCTACTAATTTGAATGTTTTAGCCTTTTAATCTACATGGATTTTAATGAAAACTCTTTTGACTGTTAGTTCACAGATTTTCCTTGCATTAAAAAGAGCCTGAGGTTTTTTCCATTGAAGTCATTGTCCTAATATGGTGAGAAAATGCCAGCATCCAGAAGTAGTGACTTAAAAGGAATGAATTACTATTTGAATGAAAATAAGACAGGATACTAATTCTGTATTTACAGAACTTTTTTAAACAGCAGTGGAAAAACCTAGCAAATCTAAGAAGTCACATCAAATCTTATACTATAGATTATGTAGAAATCAAGAATATGTGTAGAGATTTCAGATTCCTGGAGAGAGCAGTAGTTTAGAAGGCAAAACCTAGCATCTGGATTTGGGAGAACAAAGGTTTGAAAGTCGGGAGATGGAGTTACTGATTTTGGAGAACAACAGCAGGAAGCAGTGAACAAGCATTTCTTGTAGGTTCATCTCGTTTTGAAAAATTCACATTTGGAGAAGAGAGCTTGCCTTGCCTGTATTCTGGAGCCTTCAGTTTAACAGGTCCCACCAGACCTTGCACATCTTGGCACATAATTTAAATTGTACTGTCCAAAGAGGTCCCTAAAACTCTTCCTTTCTCCCCACCAGTACTTCATTATCTGTCTCTGAATATAATAATGTATGAAACACTTATACTGAGAAAATAATAGGTCAAAAAATATTAGAGATGGACAGTGTCTGCTTCCCAGAAAGGCACAGACTTAGTCTTTCAAGCATTTGAATCTCTGCAAGAAAAACCTCACAGGTATTCCCAAAGGACTTACTTATGGTTCCTCTTCTCCTCCTGATAGCACTTAGCAAGAATCATATTTTCCAAAGCCTTCTGACCTGCCCACGGCCCTCTGTTTTACTGAAAGCTCTTGCCAGTGTGCAGGACAAATGCAAGCAAACAGGGACATCATTAATTACTGTAACTTCAGGTTTCACAGATGATGAGGTCCTGGAACTTCTGCCCCACTGCTAACTCAGAGTTGTCCAGACACAGGCAATTTGCCCTACTTTGCAATAAAAGCTTCTGTCTCAAAGTTTAAGTTATCCTGAATATTTGTGAAAAGCGGGTGCTAAGGTGGGAATGTTTTTATGAAGATCCACAATCACTACCAGCCTAGGGGGTTAATTGAATCTATGGGCAGAGAAAGATCCATTCTAGAGAAACCCCCACTTCTTTCCTGTGACTGAGAGATAAAACAAATAGTGCCCGGGTTTCTGACTTTTTTAAAAATTTCCATCTCCTTTTATCACTATGATTACTAGGAAGCAAAAAATGCTTTGAAATGCTACAAAGAAGGGTAAAACTAAAGATTTTCTGTCTTAAAGAATGGGCAGAAAGAGAACAAAAGAGGAAAAGGCAAAATCCTAATATTTAAGAATTTGCTGTTTCCATTTTAAATAAATCACCTGCTTTACCTTAGAAGGCAAAATATTCCTGTTGAAGTTTTTGGTGTTGAGGACAAACACAGAATTTCAATTTCTGGGAAAGAGGATGCAAACATAAATTTTTAAGTGGAAGCATGTCAATTCTGAATAATCATGTGTTAGAGGAAATATAGTTCTGTAATACACATTTACTGTGCAACAAACAGCATTTTTTCTTGTGATTGTATTTAAGATCGAGGCTACATTCTGCTTTTATTGAAGTAACTGCGTGTCATTACATAACAAATATATCCCCCAGTGTCTAGGCCCTGGAACACAGAGTGGGTGAAATCCATTATATATTTACTTTCTTCTAGAGCAGCCTGTACATCTTTGTTGTTTCGGCAGCATCAAATATGTATAGCAGATGCCATCTCCTGGCAATATCATTTTTGGAAAGCAGTACTAATCTTACACATCTTACATGAAGGAACTGATTTTTAACTATTTTTGAAATATACTTAATGTGAAAGAAAGCTGTTATGCCCTTGGAGTTTCATAGAAAGCATTAACACTTCAGAGACATTAGTTAAATGTTCTGATTTTCACTTGACAGTTCCTAATAGTCTTGTAGTAAAGAACTGTATGTTAAAAGTTTAAAACCATATGAAATACATTTAAATACATATTTAAAATATTTTAGAATTCTTAGAATTACAAAGTTTACAGGTAGGGGTTATTCTTTTTCTTGGACTACCGGATACAGTTGGAAAGAGAACAAGCTTCGGGGCTCAAGAGGGGGTTTGTAAACTTATCTTCAAATTCTTGTCTAATTATATACAGAAGAAACAGGAATCAAAGTGTAATGATTTTCAAGAGACACATGTCTTGACTAGCAGAGAAATCTAGTACACTTACATGGAAAAAATAACATCATTCAAGTAGATAAAATGCAAACCAGTTTGATTTGACTTGGACGTATTTAGAATATTTTATTGCATTTCATGAATAATTATTGAATTCAGTAACATTCCCAAGTGGCAAACAAGTATGATAAGGCCACACAACAATGAGGTTCTGACATGCAGGATCTGCTTTATTACACCAACAGATTGCCTGGCACTCAGCAGAGCATCTCCATGGGGTCTGTGGCACTGCTGCTTTCACAAAGCTGAAGCAAAAACAAGAGTGGTGAATCTTCCAGCTAACTGTAATCTGTGTTCATTCTGTATTTCCAAGTCCTTCTGGAACTAAAGTAAGGAACTAAGAGTAGGTATACCTTTACTCTATCTCTCTGTTTGTACCATCCCGTGGTTTTGATTTCTAAGACAGCCAGATTCACACAAGACATCAAACTGGTAAAAGCAAGGAGGTCAGAAATAGGCTGCAAAGTGGTCTTAAGAGGTCAGGGCCGCTGGGGCTTCAGGAAAAAAGGAACTGGTAGAAAAAAGCCGACATTGTGGACCAGATCAACATTACTACAGTTTTAACAAGGAGAAAACTAAAAGCTGCACACATTTTAGGACAGTGAGTTTAATCTTGCTGAAGCTTCTCCAGTGTATTTAATGCAACACATTGCCATTGTTTCTTCTGTTAAAGGATAAGAAAGTAGGTGATCAAAAAATGTGGATGCTGAAAGAGTATCCTACATCATTTGTAGCCAATGAATTCCATGGCCTAGAAAAGGAGCATTTTGCTGTGGTCAGACATGGAAGTTGCAGTCAAGTACTGAAGCAGTAGTGGTTAAAGGGCTACCTTTAATTGCACTCAGGAGTAGGGTCCATTTCTGGATAGGAAAACTGGATAGGAAAACAAAAAACCCCTGACAGCTGGGCACTCCTACCCCTACGTGTGCTTTGTTACAGGACAGCACAAAACCCTGGCGATCGTACATGAGGCAGGGTGAGCCTCTTCCTTGTAGTAACAACTGCAACTGGCCCAAATCATGGCATGAAAACCACTGGGGTCTTTGGAGCAGACCCATCCATTTGGAATTTCATATTCATGTAGAGTAAATGTACCTGTGAGGTACTTCTAGACCCAGGCAATCCTGTGCATCCACGTTTACAGCAAGCAGAAAACTGTGCCTCAGCTGCTGCAGCTGGATTTGCTTATATTACATTTTAGTAATAAAGTCAACAAAGTGCTGCTTACCAAAATTATACCTTTTGCAGTGGTTTTAGAAATTCTCAAAAAATTTAGAGTGCTTTTTTGCAGGGCTTTATTTTGCTTGTTTTTTATATCATTCTGCTCAGACATTTTTGGCAACGTTTTGCTGATGCTGCTGTATAGGGAACAGAGTCCCAGTCAGGGGCTGGTTCTGCCATTGTCGCCTATCTGGGAGCTGAGAGCCCCTTTCCCTGGAACATCCCAGCTCGGCTGAGCGCTTCCCACTTCTCACTGAGCTTCTGATCTTGGTAGGGCAGAGACTGTTTCCATAGCCTTAATTGCTCGCTTTGCAAGGCTCCTTGTTACAAGTGTTTTTGCGCTTACTGAGGCATGTGAATCAAACTTGTCTGTGTTTGCTGCAGCCCCATAAACAGTGCTTGTTACAATATGGGCTGTTTGCCTGATTATTCAGAAGTCTAATCATTGGAGGTTTCATTCTAGCAGCTCTCACACTGAGCTTGTTTTGCAAAGCCCTCTCACGACTTCCATTATCATTTTAGTACTATGAAATTCTTTCACATCATACTGTTTTCAGAAAAGGAGTGGGGAAAAAAAAAAGGCAGAAAAAGCCAACACCACAGAAACAGCTTCTTTGCACAGTACAGTACAGTACTGTTTTCCAAGCCATGCCAAGAGCTACTACTACTTATTTTGCTGTATGGGAAAAAGGACTGTTTCCCGTTGGTAATTCTCATCTGCCCAGTCCTAAGCCTCATTATAATCTCTTTTTCCCTGCTTAAGTAATTATTCCCTGGCTCTTAATTCCAAAAGCAGAATCAAATAATAAAATCTGGAAAATGCTGTCATTGATGTAGGGAAAATATAAACCAGCCATGTTTTCCTCCTGGAGGTTTTAACTTGAAAAACTGGAGCGTAACTGTTGTCATTGTCTGAAACTTCTGTAGCGGCTGGTAATTTACATTAATTAAGTATGCAAATAGATGACATAAACAACAAATTGGCCTCAGCGTTAACAGTTTTCCTCCCACATTTTGAGACAAGCAAAGTGGTATAATGGTATGGAAGGGATCTAATTCATCCTAATTCTGATCTTCCTCAGGGAGCAGAAGGAATCCAGCTGGGCTGCTGGTGGTGTTAGTAATTTTGACACATGGAAGATTTTGTTTTTAATATAATTTCAGAAAAAGACTGCTTGATTTCTTTCTCTTTTTTTTTAGCAACATTTACAGAAAAACAAAATGTGATGGGAATTAGGGTATTGCTGGTCAATCACATGAACTTAAACATGCAGAATTCCTGTTTTCTATGTGGAAACAGAACTTTATCATTTTTATGAGGCATCAAACTAGTGCAAATTATTTTTAGATAGTGTTCAAGAATCCAGGTTGCTGTTTTTACTGCACTGAAAGGACTGTGTTGTTGGAACTCCGGAAATTAGTACTTAAGATTATTGATCCGTTTTCTCTCTGGCCGTGGTAGCGAATCCATGTCAGAAAAAATTTATAACAACAATACTCATTTATCTTTAGACATACTCTTCTTTTACAGCTTAACAAAATGAATAAAGAACATATTCATATTCAGATATCTATGTGCATTCACAACAGTTCCCCCACAGATCACTCAGTCCTTTATGTTTCATCCATTTTTCCCTCCTACAAGGAGGGATGCCACAACCTGCCTCAGCCCCAAAGTCCTGGCTTACTTCCCCACAGCTGCCCCATATTGTCCCACAGGCCATTTGTTCTGGTCTCACGCGTTGCTCATCTTTCAGTCATGTCATGCATGCTGTTTTCTAATTGCATGGTGGCTAACTAATCTGGGTCTCTCACTCATTTGGGGTGGGGGGCCACTTCTGCCCTGCTCACGGGCCTCTGCAACATCCCTGGTGGTATAACTGAGGGTAAAGGACTGAGCTGTGTTTCATCAGAAGCTTAATTTTTTGATGAATGCATTTTCTTTGCAGATCTATTTCTACAACTGTACAGTGCCGAACACTACTCTTGTCTTCAGACCCATACACATTTGCTGCATATAAATTAATGGTTGTAGAGCAGAACCATGCACTGGTGCTCTCATTGCTTCCTCATCTGCAGATCACTGCAAGTTTTATGTATTTGAAGTGATATTTGCTTATTTTGACTGGGAGCATCTTTTATGTGGTTTTGTATTGTCTCTTCTAAGTGGAAGTGAGACACAAGTGCAAATTCTACATTCTGAGGTCAGAATGCTCCTCTGTGCTTTGCCAGTGCCTTTATTCATCAGGGCACTGGCAGAAGCCAATAGAAAGCCCACCCAGATAAAAGGATATTCAGTAGTTAAAAAATTATCTCAGGTATTAGCTTGGCTCCATTCACAGCCTTTTAACTTCAAATAAAGGACAGAAAAGTCTCATATTTAATATAGAATGAAAAACAAAAATAAACACAGCTGTACTCCATGGTTTTTATTTGACCAAATTATTTACAGTTGCAAATATCCTAAGCCTCTTATTATTAAACTTTGCTATTTTGGAGGTTGATAATTTTCCTTACATAGCTTTCTGCTCAACAAAAACACAACAGAATCCTCTGATCCCATATGCTATAAGCACAAAATAAGGACTTCTCCAATAGTAATTCAAGATTGTTTTTCAGAGTTTTCATGTTTCAAGATGTGATGACAAATACAAGTAAGTTATTTTAATACTGCTTTGGTTTTGTGTAATTCAGTAAGTTAGGTATGAGCTCTACAGACTCCAGCAATCCTGACACAGACTAGGGCTTTTAAAGAGCAGTACTAGGGAATTTCTCTGTGACCATTGCACAAAAAAAAAAAAGTATTCTTAAGTAATCAGCTGTGTTATAATTTCATGTCAAAACTGCAGACATGGTGAATTTGCTATGATTGCACTGCAGCAAGAACTACCAGAAGCGTCAGGCAGCAGCCTGGATTTCAAGGAATTAAATTTAAGCAGAGTGTCATACTCACATATTCTTGCTCTAATCTAGGCCTGTTTGAAGTGATGATATCTGGAGAGAAAGGCTTTGACTTCTAATACTGAGGAAAAATCAGTGTCAGTGAAGTGCAGACTCAAGTGGTAGGGCAGGCATGAGCTTCATCAGAGAGGAAAGAGCCAAGGAGTGCCTGTCATTTGGGACAAGCAATTCCAAAGGTTTGCAGGCTGATCTATTTTGTGGTTGTCTAGTAGTGTGCAAGGGCAGCTAAGCTCTATGAAAGATGGAAGGAACATGGTCATGGACTTACTTTTCCTTTGGTTAGATTAGGAAAATAGCTGTGCATAAACCCGAAAGGCTTTATACGTACGGAGATGTCATTTCTGTTTAACCTCAGACTCCCACTGCTTGGATCTTAGTTAATTGTATCATGTATTTGGACCATCTCTCTAGGCAGTGTCCATGGGGAGCACTGCTGGAACATACTTCATTGTTTGTACAGAAGGTACTGAAATACAGGTTTTGATCCAAAGTGATCTGGTCCAAATTTTACCTCTTCCAAATACTGTGTGGTGGTGACCACAAGGGCTTTGAATCATTTGGTTCTCCTAAAGGGAAGCTGACTCTGTGCCCAGTGAACCACAATGACCTCCTAAATAAACAATGCAGTAGAAAACTGGATGTTGAACTATACTATGTATACTGGCCTTGCAGGTTTTACACCATGCCAGGCCACTTTTATAAAAATAATAGACTGTGTTTTTTAAAAAAAAGAATTGGCATGCATGTACCTTGACAGCCATCTTCACAGAAAATATTACATCCTTGTATTAAAAAAAAAAAAAAGGAAATGTTTTTTAAAGAGGTCCTGTGCTTTAATCTACCTAGGCCCTGTGAAATCTTTGAGATTGCAGTGAAGTATCTGAAGTCTTTGGTGAGGTGTAATGAAATCTTCATGCTGAGGTAACTTTCTTCCTTAATAGCATGGTGGGAGAGAATCCATTATGTTTTAAATCTGTCTTTGTCTCTGTGGAGACATTTATTTTAAAGTAACATTTTAATCATGGCTTCAGCCTGCAGGGAAAAAAGAAGATACCCAGACCTGAATAATGCATGTCCAACTACCAAAGGGGATGCTCTATTAACTCTGATTTACATATGACTGGTTGTTTAAATTTGTAATATCACCATTCAGATGGCATTTTGGAAAGGTGAAGACCTGGTTTAGGGCCACTATAATTCAAGAAGTAAATGAACATAGCTTAATAAACATTATTTGAAAGCATACATTGTCAAAATAAGGCTGACCCCCACCATGATCACTTTTATAATAAATCAGCTGCCAGGGTCCTTTTCCTACCACTTGGGCTTAGAAATTATTTGCCTGGGTGTTCTTCACTGCACCTATTTTTATGAACCCTTGGCAATTTTAGGGTCAGAAATAATACATATCAGCAGAGAATGTGAATTTAACAAACTTCATTATAAGCACCCATTTCTCTTACCCATTTTAATTCCAGAATCAAATTGTTCTGCTCAGTTTAGTTTGGCCACTTGCCTTCAGTTAATGGGTCTATGAAGAGTGTTCCTTGATTTATTTTTCATTGGTCTGTCCCTGCTTTTTGGGGCTATGTGCACAGTTGGAGACATTTTGTGTTTGTGTATCACCAGGGGGTATGTGCTGCAGCTGGGGAATGCCTGGTTAAAGGCTTCCCACTCTCTGGACTGGCACTGCCTTCAGTGACAGCCCTTCAGCTCCAAGCCCTGACCTGCCCACTCCTGCCTTTGAGAGTGATTGTGCCACCCAGTGCCACTCGTGCTGGGCAGAGGCACTAACAGGGCCATAGACACACATAACCTAATATCTTATTCAGAATGCTTGCACAGTAATCTCGATGAGAATACTTTCAGGATATTTTTTACGAGCTGGAAGCAGTGAACACTTATAAATGCTAGCATATAACACTCTGAGAGGAATAATTGCAGCACATAGTTACTTATGTTAATACTATCACATTATCTTGTGATAGCTGTGCAATTAAATGAGTCACCACTACGCCAAAATCTCATTTGTCTCCAAGCACTCCACAAATACGCTGCATTCACTCTCTGTGCTTCGGTCTGTTAGCTTTTTAGTCACTGCATTCTCTTTGTGTTTGGAGAACAACAGAGCTGTGGAGCCTTCGAAAAGATGGAGCATACTGTTTGAAATTTAGTAATAGAAGGATATTAATCTAATGAGTGGTTTTCCCAAAATGTATTTAAGAAGATACTTTTCTGAATGATATTTACACAGCAATGTCTGAATCTTAAAAGAGTATTTTAAGAACAAAAACAATGTTGTGAGACAACAGTCTGTGTTCTATTTACCCTCCACTCTGACTACAGCCTGTGTAATCCATATTCCATTGAAGCAAATCCCGTTGGTACTGTTTCTCATTTTCAGATATTCCCAGTAATATATGCAGAACTTTTGTGCTGAGCAATACTGGAACATCCCAAAAGTGAGCGAATATTTCACTTGAAGAGTGGTCAGCTCTTGGTTTCTGGTAGGAAAAGAAAAGAAGCCTAGCAAATAGATAGGAAAAAGCTCATTGATGGTTGGGGAAGCGCATTTTAGATAACAAATATGATTAGGCCCTTTTGTGTTACACTGTTGCAGATTTTTGCTGAAAAAAATTATATCATGAATGTGGAAGAAAACTGCTAGGAAAGCATTCCTTTACCTTGCACAGAGTCTCTTCTCTTCCTTATTAAAATCTGCAGTCTTATTTTTGTGTATTTAAAAACATCTCTCTGGCATGGAAACACAGCTAGGTCTAAATGTGGCTAGAAATTACTCAGCTTCCACCTAAATCATTGTGGAACTAGAACATTGCCTCAATGCAAGCCAGAGCTAAGTACAGGCACAACAGCTCCTCTCCTGGTTGCTGTAGCAGCTCAGAAACAACTGAGAAAAAACAAAGAAAAACAAGACTTAAGCAGCACTTGAGAAAATGTTCGCAGTGGCCTCAGGACACCGTTCTGTTATGGTCAGATGCTGTTAAGGTTTGAGAAAACAGAAATCGGGAGTGGTACATTTATACTGCAGAGTTTAATTGTGACCTTTCGTATTTAGGCCATATCTTTTTCCAGCCCAGGAATTAAATATAGTACAGAGAGACACTCCTCAATGTGACATCAAGTATCGTTCTTCCCCTGAAGAAATAAATGTGAATGATGAAAGCAGGAATGTGGAAATAAAAGTGTTACTTCCACACTTATAATGCCAGCTAGCACTTGTTACCAAACTTGTGAAAATAACACGATTTACTGTAATAGTTTACACTTGACTAGTGAGGTATAAAATATCTTTATCTTATAGCCATATAAACTATGGTTAAATTAGGCTGAAGAGACATACAGAGCAGTGCCCACAAAAGGGTTAGGAGTACAGAAGCATTACAAATACAAGAGGCAGAAGCAGAACATCCTGTTCAGAGTATATGTTGAATGGAATGGAAATGAAAGGAATTAAACTAAAAAGAGGATGAAGCAGCTCACCTCTTGGGTAATTCTTAATCTGAAAGAGAAGTTGATTTAGGCTGAGGCTATACAAACCCCTTACTTCCCTGCAGCATTTTGACTGATAATAAAACAGGGACTCTAAGTGTGAGAGTGGTAAAAGATAATGTGATTAGTCTGATCACTCAGATTTTCACCAAAACAACAAAAGCTTTGATTTAAGTAGTACCATTGTATTTGTATGCTCTCACCTATCTAATTACATTGAATACCAGAATTTTTCAAGGCCTGTTTTGTTTTATTTTCGCATCAAGATTACCCAGAAATCTGAGGTGAGAGTATTCTCTATTCTTGTGTTTGAGAGATAGGGATATCAAACTTTCCTTTCCATGTATGGGAATTAGTGGTTCAAAAACAAAAGTAACAAACCAGACAGCTGAAAACAGCCTGAGCTGAAAAAACATCTCAACTGAATTACACTTTTCCCATTTCCCTGATGTGATAAACCTTACACTCTTAAAAGATCTGTCTTTTAAATGGAAAATCAAATGGAAAACCTTAGCGCTTTGGGTTTTTTTATGCGTCATGAAATATTGAACAAAAAAGAGGTCATAAGCCATTTTGTTGACTATATAGGTCTCGTGAGACTTCTTCAGGCTCTCTTCTTGTTTGCTGCTGTACATCTGGAGTGAGAGTCAGCCAGAGACAAGATGGCAGGTGTAAGTTGCTATTGGAGATGTAATACATTTTCCTTCACAGCATGCAAGACAAACATTTCCCTTCCTGCTTCCAACCAGAAGGATAAAAAGAACTTTGGGCCATGGTCTTGCCCCCAAAAACCAAATTATTTTTTCCAGAAGTTCCAGGATGACTGGGATTTCCTCCTATAAATTTAAATAAACAACTCTCTTTTGTAGGATTAAAAAAAAAAAAAAAAAAAATTAGTTGTTACAGGGGGAAAAGAAAGGTTTCACATATTCTCCTAAAATAATTATTTAACGTTGTAATTGTGCATCTAAAGACGAAGCCATGGGAAAATAAAAATGAGTAAGACTTAGTGCACACTAAAATTTAAAACTTGTATGTCTATAGCAACAGCAACCGAATGACTCAGGAAACGTGGCCACGGTGAGCTTGTGAGAGGCAGAACGAAGTTAAAATCCTTCATAACGTGAGAGCGGCTCACACCGCCCTGGCCAGCCCCGGCTCTTCCCAAATCGTGCCACCGGGTGCCGCTGCAGGAGAGAAAAAGGAAATGTTTCCCGGCCCTTGGCCAAGGACGAGAAACACTAATTTTCACGATTCCGCACTCGCGCCTAGCTGAAATAGTCGTTCCCCTCCTAGTATACATGCATCTTTCTTGTATTAAGCTTCTATATAATGAGTTATTTAATTTTACAGCTCTTGAAAGTTATTGGGGAGAGAAAATAATGTTGTAAAATCTGTGTGTGACTCACGTTCAGCAGAAGGGCAATGCAAGGATTGATGGACTGAAATGATTTCATTTTGCTTAGAAAACCCCCAAGACTTCACTATGCAATTCTGTCACAGTTAAATCTCTGTGGTCAGTTCTGATTTCACATTATTTTAATTTGTTTGTTTTCAAAAATAAACCTCTCTAAATCATAGGTGTAGGCACTACTGATTTTCCTAAAACTTTTGCATTCTTCCACATATTCAACAAATAGTTTGCAGCTAAAATCCTGTGTGAACCCTGAAAGCAAGCCCAGACTAGGAGGAGGTGAGTCCATCCGTCCTAGCACAGCTGACCTAACTCAGTACCATTCAGGCCAGCTGGAGAGAGATTCACTCTCTCTGTGCTGTCTTACCTGAGGCCTGATTGATTCTCATTTCATTGACAAGTTGGTCAAATACTCCGAGAAACAAAGCAGGATTCTGGCAGAAACTAACAATGCACAGATGTTATTAGAAATTGTAATTAAAAAGAAATTCCTATGTTATGAGGATTTGCCTAGGAACCAAAAGGCAGTATCAAAGCTTATGTCTCTGCTGTATGTTATTAGACTATTATGTATTATTGAAATATGCAAATCATGGCTATTAAGGAGAAATTCAAAGAAGCAGCCAGAGGAGTAAAAAGTTTGCAGGTGGCATGCTGATTGTTAAAATGCTGTACCAGAGACTAACAGCAAACTTTTACTGCTTATCAAAAAAGACTTTAAAAGGACCACACACACACAGAAAGCTGGCATCACAAAACAGAAATGTGAAAGTGGCTGTTAGAAGTAATAGTCAGTCTTCAAAAAGTGGAAATTGTGTTGAAATGAGGAAAACAGAAGAGAACAAAAACTCTTATACATTTAATATAAACCCTTTATAAACTGGGCCAAAAATATTTTGAGGAATAACTTGTGATAAGAGTGAATAATAAAACGTGCTCTAAACACATCAGAAGCATGAATTGTGCCAGACAGTTTATAGGCATTCCATCATGTTTGGGCTATAAAAGAAGTATTTAAAGAAGATAAGCCCAGAGCTGAAACGCTAAATTAATTTTTTACATTAATGTTCTCCATGGACAAGCTTAGGCAGGTTTCAACAGCAGAACCTTTTTTTGGGTCCAAGTCAAAGAAATTATCTGAATTTGAAGTGCCAGAGAAGAAACTTTATATTAGATAGAACCAAATGGTAACAAATCAAGTAGATTACATCAGGTTTTCAAAACACTTCTAAAGGAGGTATGATATATGTGACAAATTATTAGCTGCGATGTAACTCGACATATAGATTGGCCTCTTTCCCAAAGGAATGGAATGTGGCAAATGTGATGCTCCTTTTGTTCTTAAATTCTGTGGGACCTCAGGAATTATAGACCAATAAGCCTGACCTCCTGTACCAAGTTGATAAAGTTTTTTCAAAAGAAGGGTATAAGTTAAAAACGATTAGAGTTTATTGAAAGATTTAGCATGCAGGAGAATGAGAATGATTTGGATGATACATTACGGATGATACATCGTAGACGGATTTCCTAAACCTTTGAGCAAAGATCCTTCATTAAAGCATGCGGAAGAAAGCAAGCATGAGATAAAGTAGGTTTTCTCAGGTATTGAGAAATTGAGAGAAAATCTTCAGAAATCAGTATGGGGAGTGAAAGGTTAGTTTTCCATTTTCACAGTGGCAGGGGTTTACTCACAGATATTCTCCAAGATTTGATGCTCACTCCTGGCCTACTTTACAGTTTGAATGTTTAAGAAAAAAAGTAAACAGTGAAGTCATAAGATCACCAGATGATGCAAACCAAGAGCCACTTGTGATGGGATGCAGAATGTTCTCTCAAGACAGAGCAATTTGGCAATAAATGGTGGAAGAAATTCAATGTTAAATGCAGAGTAATACCCATGGGGAGAAAAGAAGCCTCATTATACTTATGCAAGTGCAGCTTTAAATAGGTTATAACAACTATAGAAGAAGGTATCTGAGTTCTTTGGGAGATACTGTATGCAAATGTCAGATTAATATTCAGCAATGGCAAATAAATAAAACCCCAAAGTATTAGCAGAAGGAAATGGTGAATAAAACAGAAATCAAGATGCAATTATAAGCATGATACAATTTGCAGACCCAGAGTTATAAATCTGACCCATATTTTGAACACTGCATTGTTCTGGTTGTCCTTATTAAAAAAAAATATTGTAGAACTAGAAAAGATAGTAATGATGGCAATAAGTGCGACCAAAGACAAGGTATGGCTGCCACAAAAGATGGGACTTAATAGAGAAGGAATACTTTAGCTTAAATAAGGAACATCTACTTGGGATATGAAATAACAGAGGCTATAAAATCATTAGTGGCATGGGAAAAATTAATAGGGAGGGATTCTCCTCTTTCTGTCACCGTGTAAGAGCTGGGCTCCTTGAAATGCCTCTTGCAGATAGTAGGTTTGAAATCAAAAGAAGGGAGCGGGTTTTTTTATTTTTAGTTGCCATGGAACAGTAGCTGCTGTCTCAGCAGCAGCTCCTGCTCTACAGAGATCTGAAAAAGCCCACAGAGACAAAAGAGCATTAGATAAAGAGCTAAACTGTACCTCAGTCAGGCATAAACAAATGTGGTGGTAAACTGTTTATGAGAGATAGATACCAACTGAGGATAGATAGATACTAACAGCTCTGTTGTGAGAGGGGACTGAAATCCGTAGGCCTGAGGAAAGGGTGTGTTGGGTTCATCTAAAAAAGGAGTCTATTGGTTGTCCTGTTCAGTTGTACCCCTCTCATTTACAGCAGTCAAATCTCAGTCAAAAGTTATGATTATCCTAAGAAAACATGAAGAATTTTTTCACTAAAATCTTGACCATTACTTCAGAATGGGATACATTCCAGCTAGGTGTTGTGATTTGTGGATCTGGCCTAAAGGCAGCTTCAATACCCAACAGACGGAACAGCATTCCTTCTACCTGCAAGAGGCACAAATAGGTCCTGCTGCAGGATTTCCCTCATCCTGAACTACAAGCCAGATGTGTGACTTACCAACTTCCAGTGCTACTGTCTCCTTGAGTGGAAGTCCCACCAGACACAGAGAGCATTCAGGTCTTATCAGTCCTGTTGTCTTTGCTACAGAGTTAACTTGAGTTAAAGTGATATGTCTGTGCATTTTTATGCAGGTGCTTTTGTTCAAGACAGCATGAAAGGAGTTAATGTAGAATACAGTTTAACTCTTCAGTGAAAGCAGCTCCTACAACCTAAGCATCAGTGTTTTCCCAACGTGTATTTCTGCATAGCATTTTCTCTTTTTCAGAGTAAACATCTGCTGTGGGAAAAGGAAATGCCAGGCACTATGAGATACAGCTTGCAATGACTAAGATAAATGATTCCACAGTCAGTGCAGGTGACCATGGAGTTCCAGGCAATGCAGAAACCATTTTAGATACAGTAGTTCAGAACTAAGGCTAACTAATGTCCAGGCTAAGTCCTGGGGTTAACTTATATTTTTACAGATTTTTTGCAATCTATAAAGATTAGTAAGTTATTGCTGAGACTTCTAGCTAATTAAGTACTTAGTTATGACAGCAGAGTAAGAGTAGGATGGTATATGAAATGGCTTGCCTCTGACACAGAGAGGTCATCTGGTTTTGTTAATGACGTAGTAAAGCCATAAACCCTATTACATATGAAACTGTTAAACTGTAGTGTGTGTAGAATGGGAAATAGAAGTGCAATATCATCAAAATCTCTGAAGAGACTTTTATAAGGTCATGATATGCTGACACCAAGCATTTTAATTTAAGGTTAAAATCTTCTAATAAGACATTTGATAGTTATAATGAGACTTTCAATACAAAAAATATATAACTGTAATATTTAACTTCAAAAATTACAAACCCCAAATGTACTGTGGCATATATTGCCACTATAAATTACAATTAATGTATACATTATATAGTTACAAGAGAAAAAGGGGCATTTTTGGATGAATGGAATGGTAGCAGTTCTGTCTCCTTTCACTTGTTCCTGCAAAGTGAAAGATGCTAAGAATATGAAAGAGAAACAAACCATTAAGAGGTTTAGCTTCTTAACTTCTCCTTTAGTTCTGTCATGCAAGCATAATATATCCTATACTGGTTTCCTGGGAACTTCAGAAGGATGAACATGAAAAAGAAAAAGAAAGACTGTATTTCTAATCAGCCTTTGTCTAGAAACCAACATTCATATTAAGGGCTGAACTGTGTTATTTCAAGCTTTAGCATATATACCTCACCAAATAAGGGACCAGCCAACTTATGTAAAAGAATAACCTGCCTCTGAGCAGAACTTATTAGCTTGGGCGCAGTTCCCCAACAGCGTGTCCAAACAGCTTTTGGATTGAATGTATCTTCCATTTTGCACCTCAGAAAATGAGCTAAGCTATTCCACAACTGACTCCACCTGACTACAGAGACATGCCTTCATAATATGGCTTGGACCAAGGCCCTTCCCCAGCTTGCTGACACAAGTTGGCTGTCAACTGCTCTTACTTCCCAGCTGATGTGAGGCAGTTGCAGCACGATGGGTTCAATATCTATATTTACAGGAAAATCATTAGATGGGCATTAGATGAGCTCTCAAGAACACACAGCTTAGTTTCTGAATTTCGTAGGTTCCTCAAAAAGTGTTGTGTGAAAGTAAACAGCTCTCTCTGTTTGCTTACTGCCTTAAAATAAGGATTGTCTGGAAAACAATTGCAGTTAAAACTGAAGTCACAAAAAAGGCAGAAGTTCCTGTCATCGGCCCTACAGATCAGTCAATCTCCAGTGAAACACGAACTGTGCTTGAATAAAATTTAGGAACTCTTCTCTGAAAAGCACATCTTTGTCTGAGGAGCACCTATAGTTCGGAAGAGAACCATCCAGCAGGAACTCTGCTCTGGTGAGTGGCTGTGCTGCACTCAGTATTGTGTTACTGGAAAGCATTACAGGGAATGTGCACCTTCCCAAATCCTCAGTTCTTGGGTGCATGCACTTCAGTCTGTTCTGCTCCTCCCGTCTCTCTTCTCAAAACCAAAGCATTTTGGATTTGACATCTGGCGTGTCTGTAACAATTTCAGCATTATGGGAACATTGTATAACTATGTGATTGCATGCTACAGAGGAACTTGATGAAAGCCCAAAGCAAAGAAGGCCACGTAAACAAGGGAAATATTAGAAAGAAAAGATAGGGTTCAGCAGCCAGAAAAAAAGAAAAAGTACACCCCTCAAAAACATAGGAAAAGAGAAGGGGCAAGGAGGAGAAAGAAACAATAAATAGTTTAAATATGACATTGATTACAAAGTTGTTTCATTGTTCATGTTTGGCAGTGGAAGAGGAAGGGGAAAATAGCTTTTTGGAATGCTGCATGAACATTAATATTGATGGCCTCATAAAAGTAAATTTGGGTTTCTCAAGGGAGAAGAGTGCAGACACTCCTTTGCCATTTAAAGCTGAAGTTCATGTGGAGGAGAGTCACAAAAGTCTTCAGTCTGTGTACCACGAGTATTCAATAGACCAAATATTTTTGGCAATGTGCCTGTTTAGATGAGTGTGTTAGTGCTGCCTGCTGGGTTATGTAAGGGGAGGTACTGCAGCAGAAACAGTGAAGCAGGAAGCCTGAAACGTTCAAGAAGACCAACTGGGATTTCCCCTGCTGCTATTGTCACAGAAGAGCCACTATTTTTAATTTAACTAATAAAAATGAATTTACTTGTCTTATTCTAAACTTAGTCTGCTACCAAAAAAAAAAAAAAAANAAAAAAAAAAAAAAAAGGATTCAGGCAATGCTAGTGGGATTTTAAACATGTTAGATTTTAAACACACTAATTTCCTGCCTAGAGGGGCGAAAGCTGGAAGACCAAGCAGCACAGCCATGTCTGCCTCATGTAGTACTGTGATGCTTGGTGATGGGGGGAAATACTTGGCTGTGGTGCAAAGGTGACAGACAGCCAAGTGAAGCTGGCAACTCTGCTAACATAAACCAGAAATTAGCCAAAACTCTGGAGGGGATGCATCGTAAAAAAAAAAAAAAAATGGAGAGGGCAATGTGATGGGAATAGTTATTAAAGCAGAGGGATGGGAACCAGAATGCCTTGATTTCCAGTGTTGTCCAAGTTACACACTGAGAACACAGTCATGCCAGGTACTAAATATCTTCTCACTTAGGCTCTTGTCTATTCAGGATATTGTTGCATAGCCTTTCCATATTCACCTGCTTTAGCCAAACACTTGGACTACAAACACAGTTCAAAATGCTCCAGTCTTGCAAGCTAGAGGTGTTGCTGCATCATTGTTTCTAGGGTAAAAGCATTATGTATGCAGACAAAAAGTTTTAAAAGTAATTATTTGAGAATCTGGTTCCAATAAGATGCATTGTCATATTTCTTTTTTGAGTGGTAATATATGCTGCAGTAACATAAATCCTGTGACACATCTCTGCAGGGTGTATTTGCACGTGATAAATATACAAAACAATATTAGGTCTACCATGGCTGAGTTGCTGATGAAAAGACACAGTAAAAAAGACAGTGAAGTGTAAAAAGTCATGCATCAGTCACATATGAAGCTAGAACTAACAGTTCCTGGACCCTGACCAGGTGTACTTTTCCTTTGTTCAAAGGGTAAATTGAGTGTAAAACAGAAATAGAAAGTTTAAACATGTCCACGGTTACTTGAATTTCGGAGTTGAATACGTGACCTAGGAAAGTCATGACTTCAGAGATGCAGAGGAACGCGGGAGAATGTGATGACTACTGATACATTCTGAAAAATTAGGAAGTGACTAACAAGTACTGCTATGCACTTACAAATAATTGCTTTCCAGAGATTTATAAGTTGTTCAGTGATTTTCATGGCACATCCCATCACAATCCCTGGCTCCAGTCCTGGTATCCCCACTAAGTTCTTTGTCTAGTCATTCCGTCTTCCCTCTCTCCTCCCTGACCTCTAAATCCTACAGTCTACCCATTATAAATTCTTGACCCATTTTTTCTCTCTTTCCACAAGCTTACAGTTTCTTTTTCTACCAGATTTTCTCATCAGTTACCGTATGCTGTAGCTTCACACCCATTTGTAGCTTGCATTTCTGTCAGGCAGCTTTGTCCTCTATCTGTAACAAAAAGGAAAAAAATAAGGAGAAGATAAAACCTCAGGAAAAACAATTTCTTGGTCCTGATAGGTAAAATCCCAAAGGATCAACTGTAGTTCGGAAAAGCTGACAGTGTTGTTGCACCCTTTGGAATTTTAGGTGCAAAGTGCAAGCAAGTCCCTTCTGAAGAGATTTTCCGAAGACTTGGACCCTGCTCAAGCTTGGTGTGCTTTTCACTGAACATGAGGATGGACATATTCATTGCACAGAAATTGCCCCCTTATAAATTTCAGATCGCTTTTCCAAGATGTGAAGCGCTGCAGCTGTTCAGAGAAAAGGTTGTGAACAGACACAAACCCGTGGTAACGGTAAAAGAGCAAACTGTTAAAGCACTGCGACGTTATAGCAAGACAATATAGGGTATTATCCCTGAAAGTGCCAGACAAACTTACTCATAGCTGATGCTATCAGCACCACCTCTTACTGCAATTCACACATAGTAAACTCATACTTTTTCTGTCGTAGTTAGATTTTATGTTTCTGAAACACATCGTAGGGTGATATTTTTCTTGAGTGCTTATGGCCAAAAAAGTCCTGCTGTTGATCCTTGTGATTTACATATCAGTTTACCATTTTAAAATAAGTGCTGTGTAAACAACAGAGGGATTAATATAATACTGTGGGAAATTCTAACCCATTCATGTGCCAAGGTTTCATCAGATTGCTAAAGGCAGGAGCTTTAGCTACATCTTTAAAATAATTGACACTTCTTTCTCTGTAGGCTTGAGTCTGTGAAGTATCAATTGCCTTATATGAAGCCCCCAAATCTCTCCAAACACTTTGAATCAGGTACTCGGCTCCCGAAGCACTGAACTTCGATGTACCAATTTTTATCTGGATGCTGTGTTTGGTCTCCTAAAACGCCTGTCTTTTGTCATTACAATTTACGCTCTTGTATATTCAGTTTGCGGACACTGTTTCTGTTGATCGCTTAAAACTTTGGCATGACTCCAAATGAAACATGCAGCATGTTGTACTGCATACCAGATGTGGATTAACTAAAGGGTGCTTGTGTTCCTAGAAATCAAAATCCAAAAATGTACTTGTGCTTAATCATTAATCATCTATTTAATCAACCATCAAACCATTTAACTATGGGATATATTTAATCAACCATTTTCCAGACCAGAGAAACATAGTTTTTATATGGTAAATTAGTCTGTGTGAGATAATCTGCGTTTTTCAGATTTCCCAAGGTGCTTATTCTAAATGGCACAAGGTTTTTCTTTTTTTCCTTTCATCTGGAGTATCACAAAGTGCTAGACAAACTACAGCATTTGGCAGTAGAACATTTCTGTGATGAAATGTGGCAAATAGTGACAAACAGGAAATCTGTGTGCCATTTAAAGACAGATTTAAAAAAACAACGACAAAAATCCCCCACACTCCAACCCAGGATTAAGTTGAAATTATTGGATTGGTTACTTCCCTGAATGTGAATCTTTGACTCACCTTGTACCAATCTACCATTTTAATTTAAGAATTAAGTTTGATTAGGAGGACAGGTTTGCGCTGGGGAGTCCAGGTTCCCTACAAGCTCTGCTTGTGCTGCTTGTTCCTGACTTTATTTATGGCAGAGGCTGCTAGCTGAGCTCAGTTCTGGGGGTTTTGCAATGTATGCAATCACCCTGCAGAAAACAGATTATTCCCTTTGATTAATAATTATTACTGGATGGAGCTTTATGAAATACAAATTGGAGGAAATACATTCATTTCCATGCAGGTTCTCAAAATCAAATGGATCTAACTGTGATGAAGACAGAGTCTGTCCCTTTATGGACCTGTCACCTGTCTGTCACCTGCTTTGAGAAATATTTTCAGAGAGGAAGGAGTGATGCTGTGGACAAGGCACGGGAAGGGCTCCTAACACAGCAGTGCAGCAGGTCTGTCACATTTCTGGTGGCACCAGGCAGTTTTGCTGCAGACAGCCTCGTGCAGATCCCTGCTTCTGAACTAAGAGCCTGTGCAGGTGAGCTCCCGGGAGACAATGCTGGTGCCAATCTCTGATTCCTGACCAAGACTCCTGAGCTTCCCATTCCTTCTGGATCCCAATGCCAAAGCCTGCAAATACTACAAAATCCTCTGCTCCTTTCATCCAAATGTTTTTACCCCCAACTCTATTTTCCACTGGAAAGCCTCCCATTCCTTCTTGCTTCCCAACTCTCATCCTGTAGCCCTGCAACAACCACAGGGCCCCCCAGTGAGCAGCCCCCTGCTCTGTTTAGCCTTTGACCTGTCCCTTCCCGACTCCCCTGCCAGAACTCCTGCCCTAGCCTGCCACTGCCCACCCACTGCTCTGCCCACCCAGCTGCTGCTAGCACCCACCTCCTACACTCCCTTGCCCTCTTCTTGATTGCCATGGCCACCTAAGGATGGTATCTATTTGTGCCATGCCCACCTATTCCCTCCTTCCTGCCCACCAAGTTAGATTTAGCCCTTCTTCTGATAGCATTTCACAAGAGCAGGTTCCAGATGTGCTTCCTGGGAGTCCTCTCTGAGTATTGGAAGATGTATTCTGGAAAGAGAAAGGGCATATGGGTAATCCCACTGCAACACTAAAGAAGGAAGGAGGAATCGTGAAAAAGAACAGTGAGGGAAAAAAAACCCAAACCAAAACAAAGAACATGGGTCTAGTCAGCATGGGAAGGGGAGAGATGGAGCTTCAGGACCTGAGAGAAGATAGTGGTGGTATCAGAGACTGGGAGTTCAGGTGATTTTGGTGAGGGTAGAGTTGAAGAGAAAGAATGGAGGGAAGGAAAGAAATGTGCTAATGCACATCAGGAAGATTGTTTCGTTCTTGTAATTGTAGAAAACTGCGAGGAAAGGGTAGTAGGAGTCATGTTTTATTTGTTTTCACCAAAAAGAAACTAACCAGCATTATCCTGTGCTAGAAGGGGAATGTTCAGCCATGGACAAAAGCTGCAGTCTGAGGCATCCGGCAGATCTTCTGTTGGACACCATCACAGGATGTGGATGCGATGCCACTGCCTTTCAAGCGAAAAACAATTTGCTTTTCAAAATTGTGGTTAGGAGGCACTGACAAGCCCGGGCAAAGGGGCTTGACAGGCACTTTGCGGAGTGTCACAGCGGTCGCGCTCGGCAGCAGCACCCCCGCCCTGCGGCGCGGCTGCCCCAAAGCCCGCGGCTCCGTCCCTGCGGCCTCGCTGCGCACCGATGATCATCGCCCGCTAACCCGCACCACCAGCTGACTCTCGGGCCTCTGCTGGGCATCGTGCAGTCGCATGACTGCACTCGCTGCACCCATTGTCCGCACCCCGGTTGTTTCTGCAACCCTCGGTCTCTGCGGAGGGCTTTCAGACGCTCTGTACCCTGTAACTTGCCTTTTTTGCTGATGGCTTCCATTGTCGTGACACTAGAGGGTGACAAAGATTCAAACGAGAGCCACAATGAAAGCATTTGAACTGGAAACTTGAAATTCAAAGGAATTTTTTAAAACTGACAAGTCTTCCAGTGGAACAGGCATGAAGATGCAGACCTGCTAATGGCATTTTAATAGAAGCTGGTGCCACTTCAGGGAAGCTTGTTTGATTTGGACCAACCCTGAAACAGATTATTTAAAATTAAGAAGGTGATAACAAGATTTTTCTGGGACTTTTCCATACCAGAGTTGAAAAAAATCAAGCATTTTGTTGGGTTTTTTTTTTTGCAGTGGTCTAAAACATGGTCCAAAATAAAGCAAATTTGAAGTAGTGATGGGAAATCTGTGGTTATGGAAAGTGTGAATAAAGAGAAGAGAAAAAACACGTAATTAAATTTAGGCACAAAAAAGTACTGTTGCTAATATGAACAGCAATTTTCAGTTATAGAATTATATAGAAAAAGAACAATTTTCTATATGTAATACTGTTTACAAATGTGAATACATTGGCTAGGAAGTGAAAAAGGTCCAGCTTCTGCCTTTACAACACTGAGGAAACCAACCTCATTTTCTGAAATAGTCTCATGATTTGCTGCTGCATTTTTATGGGCATACAATTTATGTTTCACATGAAAAAGGGTTTGGATATCTATTAGCCACTTGATAACACACACATGGTGAGAGATTCAGGATCAAATCAACCATGTTTTCACTTTCAGACACTGTAGCAATCATGTTAAGCCTTGCATCACTTAAAACATGGTCTATTATGTATGTAAACTATTTAAATTATTTAAAAATAGTAAGAAATGCTCTGCTGAGTTAATTACCTTAGCTTTATTTGCCAACTCCAAGTAGTTTTTGAGTGAAATTTGCATGATGTTACCAGCTCCCAGGGTCTTATCACGAAATTTAGTAGAAACTGCGATGTACTGGCACTAAGAACTGTGTAAATCTCAGCTTTCATGTCTACAAAATATTTCCAGGCTGCAAGACAGTGGAAAAGGAGTGGAAAAGAAATGAATCTAAATTTCCAGCCTCTGAACTGTAATGAAAAGAGCTTCCCTTTGTTATTTTAAAACGTTATTTTAAATTTTATTGTTATTTTAAAAATGTTTAGGCAGTCTTGTGATGTTTGGGCTCTTATTCATCACTCTCAGGGTTTGCTGCTGGCAATACAGCGTGCAAATGGCACCAGTCTGTGCTAGCGGGATGGCTGACTGCAGTGAGGAATTTACCCCACCCTTTGAAATGAGCAAAAGACGTGTAAACCCCTTTCATGGAAACTGTGGGAAGAAATAATAGATTTGGTTAAAGATTCTGGCTGCTTTAAGCACTTGGCCAAGAGCAATGATGTTTAGTGGTCAGAGTAAGACAGACTGTAATATCTGCTGTTGCCAGAACTAAGCCAGCCCTTCACCTAACAGACCAAAAGTGCCTTTGCTCTCCCCTATCCCTCTGCACAAGTGGCCTCCTGGATGATGCAGCATTTTTAGGCAGATAGGTTGGGATGCCATTTTTTGTGGCATCTGTGCACAAGACAAAGTAAAGGTTAAAGAAAAGGTGAGTTTTCCCAAGGGATGAGGAAAGCCCTACACGGACTCTAATGCATGTGTTTTCCACTCTGGATGACCCCGTGGGAGAGGGAGGGTCACCTCCTTTGGGGCTCCTTCGGTGCTTGTTGAGTGAAGCAAAGAGGGCAGGACATTGGTGTAGGACATGGGACTGGGAGAGAGACCCTTTGCAAGCTTTAATAGTCCATCTTTTGCTCCAGTTTTCTCTCTAAAGTTGTATTCCTACTATAAAACCTTCTGTAATGTGTTTTGAGATCTCTATGGTCCAACAGAAACACTGGTAAAAGCTGGAGATCAAGAAGTTGCTGTCGTAGACATGCAGGCTGAGCAACAAGGCCTGAAATCATGCAATCTCACCACGGGTGCTCAGCCACCATGGGTGTGCTGGGGCTGCAGCTGCCAGGGTCCCCAGATAAGAAATGGCTGGAGAGGTACTGGAGCCTTTGGGCTTGAACTGGCCCTTCTGCCCAAGTCTGTCATTTGCCTTAGTGCCACGTTTTCCACTGAAAGAGACACCAGAAAAGCATTCCAAAGAAAATATGTTTTATAGCAGTTGCTTTATGCAATCTTTTCAGTGTGCCAGCAGCCCTGACTGATCCTCAGTGGTAAAAAAATGAGGGGGGAGCCACCCAGCAGTTAGTTGGTCTAAGAGGAAGAGATGGAGTTGCTTTCACACAATGCAAGGACTCAGCCCTAGCAAAAGCAGGCAACAGCCATTAGATCACCACGTAGATGGCTCACACAGCCACTGGTGGTTTTGGTGCAGAAAAGTGGAATAACACTAATGTGCTCAAGGTGCTGTCCAGAGAGAACAATCTACATCAGTGCCTCAAAGACTGTGTCCAAGGGAATATAAACGGAAGTCAATGAAAAGGGAAGTAACCCAAAGCACAGGACAGGTGGAGAGCATCTGATTTTGCTGTGGGATCTGGTGCTCTCCTTGTATATGCAAGACACTCAAAGGAACTGTAGGTGAGAAATACCAAAAACCCCCATGGTTAAAATAACGCTGTTGAGTATCATAGAAAGGTATTTGCATTTGTTCTGTTTGCAACTATTTTTGTGACCCTGGTTGTTAATTTTATTAAGGCTATGGGTAGGTGTGTGGCCAGCCATGTGGTATCTGAAGTGTCTGTTGTGAGTCTGGCAGCCTCACAGGCTGGGAAGTGATGCCTGTGGGGCTGCCATGCCCACTGCTGATGGAAGGAGCACAGAGCCATATCCTCCCTCACAGAGGAACCCCCACCGGAGCTGGCTGTGGTCCACATCACCACCCTCACGTAGAAGCTACTGTCCGCTGCTGCAGTCGAATTTACAAAGCAGTAGATCACCAGATTTTTCAATATGTGCTGTGAAAATCTGTTCGTACTCACACAAATGGTCCCTGGAAAAGGGCCTCCAGTGGAAGGCAGGAACACAACATCTTGCCAGTTTGTTTTATTCAACAAGATGATTTGCCATTTAGAGGAAAATGCCTACTTATTCTCAGACACTTCTTGTCTGTGGCTATTTCGTTTTTCAATAGAAAGATGGAGGGCTTTTTTTCCCCCTTTTTCCCCCAACATTTGCGTTTTGCTTTCTCTCCCCTGATTCTTCAGTACTTTCCTGCCAAAAAGTAACTCCTAGCATATTTTTTCTGTGGCCACTGTTTGTGAGAGATTTAAATTAATTATCTGTGTCTTGGAAAAAAGAAATCTAGACTATTCTCCACCTTCTTCTAAATGACCTTATGCTTTGGCATGGATTGCAAATTGTTTATAGCATTATTAATGTCAGTACTTAAAAGGTTTACCTAATCATGTGCTTTGCACAGAAACTATGCAGACACAGCATATTCCTCCAGAAACACATAAAATACAGTTCTGAAGATATTTAATAAAGATATAATAAATCTATAATACAGAAAATCAATAAGGACCTTGTAAACTCTGGCTAATCTGCATTTTAGAATCTAAAATTATATGTTTACTGGTTTTGATTTCTACAATTATTTTAAGGTGCCATCTATTTTTTAAATTATCTGAATAACTGTTGTGCTAAACTACACATTATCTCACCGTGATAAATTTCTTAAATTCATCATTGTCATCCAGTTCTGTACCACTATCCTGAAAACTTTAATCTTGAGCTTGTAAGCCAGCAATAAAGTCACTAAGAAGAAGTTGTTTCATAAACACCTTGTGAATTGATGGTTGGAGTCATAATTCTTTGCTGACATTTACCATTTGTCACCACTGTATCTTTTGTGAGCTGGATCTTCTGTGGTCCACAGTCTTTATGTTACTTCAGAAGCACAGAGCTTACAACGCGATGGTACTGGGGACTTTACTGGTTCTCAGAGAGATTCCACAGAGGAACAGAGCAGCTTAATGCCCTCTTCTACCTCCTTGCTTTGGAACTTGGGGAGAACAAATCAAGTTGGGGCATTACTGGGCTCTAGACATGCTTTGGCTGCATGAGAGATCTGCTGGGAATCGCTGCAGTCAAAACACGTTGGAAGTCTGTAACAGTTCTGGCTTTGGGGAGAGAGCTTTCAACAGAGTTAGAGGGAAAAGAAAAGGAAAAAGTTGCTGCATATCTATTTTCTCCCTTCCCTTCCACATAAGCATTAAGTGTGGGTTGTTAAGAGTGGAGGGTACTCTTCCACAAAGTTGCCTGTTGATGCTTTTCATGATTCTTAAGTTCATGATACTATTAGATCTAGGGGTAATATCCCTGGCTTATTACAGAGCCTTCTCTCAAGTAAAGCCAAAGGAGCAAGCAAATTCAAATAGGCTAAAAGAAGCCAATTGTGGAGATCTTGTGGATTGACAGAAACATTTGGGGAAGTTTCAGAAAATGCATGACAAGTTAATGTACAAAATTCCATGAGCCAAATCCTCATCTGGTTAATATAACTTTTTTCCTATGAAACTGAAACCTCTAGATTCATTAACACCAGATGAAGATCTGGTCCTTGTCTGAATTTTTCCAGGCAGACAGCTATTACTTTTGCCCTCAAATACTAGCCCTATTTCTTCAGTAAAACTAAGCAGCCAAAAATTCAAAAATTAGAGAGAGGGATATGGGGGGGAATTTCAAATTCAAGTCAATAATGAAAAGTTTCTTCAATCTAATCTGGAAGAATAACTTGTGCTTCTCCATAATGGTCACATTGAGATGGTAAATTAATTCAATCATAGGTGTAATTGATGGCAGTCAATATGATTGACTGCTGTCAATACATAGGCTTTGTTCAATGTCTTCTGTTTTCAAAAGAATATAAAGTCTTTCTTACAAACATACAAAATATTTGATAATATTAAGAAAATAAATATTCTTGTTTGCCCCTTGTCTGAAAGCAATGAAAAAGTCCTGACAGTTTTCCAAAAATAATTCAACTGAATTCTGAGAAATATGGTCAGGGTCTGAAAGGTCTCTTAATCATGAAAAAAAACCAACATGGGGAAAAAATCAATTTTATTTTTCCCCATTTTTTACTATGCTGAGACTCTCTGAGCAAAACTAAAACGTTCCTGTAGTAACTGTACAAGCTGCAAGACACCATTCCCCAGAAAATTACCTTCTTATCATTCAGTGGACATTTCTAATACCTATATGCCAATATCTTGCTTTTTGTTATGCCTACCTTGTAGCTTTTAAAATGGATCTTTTGTGATTGTTCTTTATGCAGATCTAAACCCATGTATTTCCTCTAGTTCATATAAGCTTGACATTGTTACACAGACTGTTGCCTTTGTCTGGGTGTCTGTGTGGGAAATATTGCCTAGCCTGAATTTTATCAGTAAGCAACACCCACTGTACTTCCTGTGTTATGTCCTGACACATATTCATCAGTATTTGCATTTGTTTAGATTAATATATGTATTTACAAGTAGATAACAAACTTCTTAAAAGTAATCTGTTCCTTCAGAAAGTCCAAGTACGCTTAGGGATCTGTACTGAATAGGTAAGGCTCAATAACTCAGAGTCAGAATAGAAATTTTGAGCCCTGGATCATCCAAATGCACAGGAAAGTGTGAGGAACTAAGTATCCCATGAGTCTTCATTGTAACGTGTAGAGCCAAGTAAGGTCACAATTTTTCGTCTCAACTTCAGTGGTACCAAGTAAAAGGGATGACAGACAGAATCCTTGTAGTCTTGGAATTACCCAAGGAATTAAATTCTCAGCAAAAAATTAACTGTTGAGCATCATCAGACACATTGAATCATGTTCTTATCTCAAGCCCACACTATATACAACTTTGTCAGATACCGGGTTTTCGTAATTATTTTAAAATAATCAAATAAAATGACTTTGTCTGGGATTCTGAGTCTGTTAGCAGAAAGTCTTAGAGCACAACAGCTGCTTGGAGGGGTTTCCTGAAAGTCTTTGTTCAAAGAGAATTACAGCCAAACAAAACATTACTAAGACGGAATTAGTACCAGCTACGAAAGAGGATGTTAACGAAACCACACATACATATCAGACACTGGAGAGCTGATCATGGGCAAGATAAAAGACATGCAAAAGCAGCCAGCTTGTGTGAAAGGCTCTTACCCTCCCTGCCTGCTTTCCCAGGGTAATGTCGCCCAGGCTACCCCTGATATGGAGCAACAGGAGTCGCAGTGATGAGTAATGGTGACCCCTCTGGGCAGCACCACTCCTTTGGTCACCTCTCATCCAAGCATCCATTTCTTCCTTCAAATAGCAGCAGAAGTAGAAACTCTGGATGGACTCTCTCACACTTAGTTCTTTGCCTTTCTTTGATGTGCATAGGAAAGAATTAATCTACAAGAGTTATTTTATTTCTGGGGGTTTTTTTTCCTTTGGTTTTTTCCCCCCTGATTTCTGTACCAAAAGCCTGAGTGTGGTTTCAGTGTTGTCTTCTTGAAGTAAGTGCAGTTCTTAGCCAAACCAGATGCAATTCCATCTGACACCCCAACTTAATTCTTTCTTCATCAAAGAAATCAATGTAGGATCAGTCCATATTCAAATAAAACCCCAATAAATTGTCATGAGGCTTCATGAAAAATTTAAATATTATTTTGTAATATTATTTCATAACTAATAAGATTAAAATGAGTTTTGAATATGTTTAGTTGGTAATTTGTCGTTAGCAAATAGTAAGATATCAATAGCATCTGGTAAGACATCAATAGCTTCTCAAGGCCAGTTTAGGAGTAGAGTCAGATAACTAAGCATGAAAGACAGGGGATCTTCATAGCCTTGAAGTATTAACAGCTCAGAAGTAAATCTTTAAAACAAACAAACAGAAATCCAAGACCTGAGTCTTCCAATTTGATGAGGTATTGTGCGACTCCTGCAAGTGAACTATGATATCACTTTTGTTAGCTGCTACTGTAGTTGCTGCCATTGCTGTGCTCAACAAAAATGTTTTTACTAAGAACCAACCCTATTTCTAAATCAGTAAATACCAGTTAAGGTACATTGATAGAAGTGATAAATGGAATGTAGTAATTCTCAAATGGAGTTCCTTTGGCTTTGATTCATGCAGTAAAGTCTTGCTATTATCAGGGAATATTCATTAAAAAAAAAAAAAAAGGAGAGGCTGAAAGTAAAAGTACATGTCAGGTTCTTTTGGAGTGTTACATATAAAATTTTGAATTGCTAGCATGTTCCTTACAAATAGTATCTGCATTTGATTAATAGAATTACTCACTGTTGACACAGATCTCTCTATAATTCATGCACAATTGCCTCCAGCTGAACTAAATAATTAATTGCACCATAACATCCTGTTCACTAATATCAGAAAATGATTTATTACCACAGATATATGCATTCATTCAGAAAACAAAAAAAAATCTTGCATTGGATGCACACTGTGTTAGATGAAGTAATGTGGCAAAATTATCCCTAATACTCTTTAGATATTTATCTGAGAACCCTAATGAAAGTTACATGAAATTACCTTTCAGTGCAGTTGCTTTTTTATATCATTTTTATTATATGGGGACATTAAATGCAAAGAAAAGAAAACTAAACATGTACAAACTTTGCAAAATTGCTGTCCATTTAAAGAAAGCTAGGTTTAGACTTTAAAAGACTTGAACAGATAATCAAATATATAGGCCAGTTACACTTCTGATTTCGTCATTATGGAAAAATACTATAATACGTCCATTATATTCTGTGTTTTTCCCAAGAATACTTAATAATTTATCATTGCAAATAGTTTCAGTATGGAAACAGATGTATTTCTCCATGTCCCTATGCTATATTTGAGTTCCCCGTGAAGGAAAATCACTACCAGAAGATAAGCAGTTCTACATGGCAGTTCCGCAAAATAGTGAAACTTCACTTTGCCTTTTCTCATAAAAAAAGTAATCAAAAAAGAAAAATATTGATTTTTAAGTCTATCTCAGTTTCTTCGCAAAAAGAAAGTTTGGGTCTCTGAATATCATCTGCAATAGTCTGAGCTGGAGTTTAAAATAGTTCAGACACAGTTACAAAAATGTCATGTACTTACTGTCTGAAAACACGAAATAGCAGCCTACTACTTATTGTGATACTCCCTTTTCCAAAATTCACTGAAGTAAGTGGAAATGTTCCCACTGATTACATGAGTTTTGGAACAGATTGCGTTCAAGCCGGTTAAAGTTCTGCCTAAGGAAAGATTACAGGAATATGATTCTATTCTGAGAATTTAAGAAAATGCCTATTTTAAGAGATTTCCATTTAACATTTTTTTGCTGGACAACTGAGTACTTAAACAAAACTGAAAAGAAAATTGAGCTAAAGGAAGAGTAATCTGCTTACTGGATGGCAATCTCTTCTGCTCTATCTTCTTATTTTATTCTAAATGACACTTTTCTTCATAAATATTTAACATCAAAAAATATTCAAATTTCAAGGAAGAAAACTGATGGAATTATTTGACTAATATTTCAATATTGCTGATATTTTGCAAATAATTAATTTAATTAAACATACCCAGGAAAGTTTAATTAAGTATAAGTAAATTCTGGCATTTGCATTGCAAGATTTAATTGACTTCTTTGACTAATAAATACTTCCCTTTTCTCACATACAGTAGATTAGAAAACTGTTGGAGGTAAACTTTTGAAGTATGGAGAATTGTCTGAGCTTCATGACATCAATTATAGGCTAATTATTCTCACCTATTTAATTTCTCTTGGTTCCCCCAGTATTGTAATGTCCATGTTTTGCAATTATATCAATAAATACCCTAATGCTAAAGCACTAAATTTATGGCTGGTACCTTCCAATGAAATATAAATAAACTTCTTCATGTCTTATGACTAGTAAGATATTATATAAAGTGAAAATTTTCATTAGAAAATGACACATTTTTCATGTGTCATGTAAATAACAAGGTTACAATACAGAAATTCCACATATGGAGAGCAATCTGTCATGATGATCTTTTTCACTAATGAGTACATATGGTTTTTCCTCATGTTTTCTCTGAACACTTGTACCTAACCCACAGTACTCCAGAGCAATCAGATATTGTGGCAACAAGCCCACACACAAAAAATAGAACTTTGCTTATGCAGGGAAATTAAAACTTTGCTATTATATGTGTATATATCTATGAAGGTTTTTTTTCCTAGGAGGAAAAGAGGCAAAAACGTCAAACTATTTTGAACAATGAAGACTGACTGGCCCTGCCAAATGTAGTTGCCTGTGGACGAGATGACTCAGTTCTGTATTCCTGTTTAGGACAAATCTGATTTAGTGTATAGAAAATAGTGTAGGAAATCTCTGGGAGGTAGCTGAAAAGGAATTGAACAAAGCTAACTGCAATTTATTCATTATCTATACGTAGGCAGGAACTAGTGCGTTTGGCATATGTTGCGACTTGTATTTCATTTCTTCTCATGAATCTCAATAAAGTATGGCTTTGCAATTACTTATGCATGAGTTAGCAAGTCATGAACCTCCTAAAGAGGAAGGTGTTTTCTTCTTTTTTTTCTTGGATGCTAATGTGAACTGTATGGTGTGAACAGAGCTCAGGTTTTGGCACTATTGCTCTGGCTGCCACTACGGTTGTGACATTTCTTTGACACTTGGTGATGCCACCAGCACACAGGGTACCAAGGTCTGCCCCTGAAGAGCCTCTCAGACTATGTGTGCAGGTCCCTATGGAAACCTCAAGAAAAAGAAAGCCCCTGAAAATATCTAACACGGCAAGGATATAAAACTTTACAGATCAGCTCTGTGGTACAGAGCCCACCTTGTGGTGAGGCCGGGTAGGTGTGAAGAAAATCTCACTGGGCTTACCTGCACCTAGGATCCCAATCAGTTAAACTGGTTTTACTCTTCCTTGTAACACAGGAGGAGTTGCTGAAGCCCTGTTGCATTTCAGACCCTTTCTGCAGGATTACAGAGGAACCTAAAACGGAGTGAAACCCAAAAAGGAACAGCTTTTTTTCCAGCCAGGAAGTTTATGGCTAGCCCATCTGGCATTGATCCATCAACTGCCTGTGCTTTGGGAGTAGACATTTGTAGAGACTTTATACCAAAGGTCTGGGATGAAAAGAAAGAAAGGAAGTTAGCAGTCTTGCTGAAATGCTAACTGGAACTGAGAGATCTGGGACATGGATGAGGATTGCTGCCTCAGTACTACTTCTGGGTAGCACCTAGAAAATATATTCCTCAGCTCTGAAGATGAACTCAGGTAAGGAAAAGGAAATGAGGCATGGCTTCCATACTGACATCCTTGCACCATGCAGAAAGATGATCTTGAGGAAATACACTGTCACCATTAGGGGAAAGAAATGATAATGTGTACCGTTGCAGTGCCTGTATCACTTTATTTCCTGTTGCTTTTTTTTTAATTACAAGATTTTGATAATGTTAACAACTTTGCATGAAATTTTACTACTATTCACTCTTTCTCACATATTTACATAGCAATACATAGCACAGTCAAAACAAAGTACTAACAAACATGAGTTCAAACTGAGCACTTTTAAAAGCCATTGCAGACTATCTGCCAGCTAAAGAGCAAATCAAAGCATTGAGAAGGCTGCTGATGCTATGTGAAATCAGCCTCTGCTGACTAGCTCTGCATTATCCCAGACTGTATCTGATACCTGCTCTGTTTTGTGGAAAGTACCTTGAGTATCTCAACTGAAGTCTCCCATCTGCAGGACAGATTGTTACAAATCACAGCATCCAGTGGAGCTGGGCTTGGAGCAGGGTGTGTTCCAGCCCATTCCTTGAGGTGGCTGTGTCCAAGGCTACCACAGGGTGAGTTAAAATCAAAGTGCTGCTTGTGAAACTGATTCTTTCCAAGTATTTTTAATCTGAACAAAAACAACAACAAAGATTATTTTTCCCTGGGTTGATGAATTTGTGGGGATAAAGGATAGATGTTGCCTTGTTCCCATTTTCTCTCGTGGGTGACAGTATATATAACGAACCAAGGCATCCTTTCTCTAAAGTCTGAGCTCTCCTTCAGTTTTGCAACACTGCTTGTATGGAGAAGGAGTTCAGATTCTCCATTCATGCCACAAGCACATGGACTAGAATTAAACTGCAAGAAAATTGGCTGTTTTTCAAGGATCATTATTGTAATTTTTTCTAAACTGTGCCAGCACTGTTCTGCAACTACCAAAGGACTTCATGATGAAGTGCTTCACTACTAACTTAGGCAGACTTGACTGTAACGCTAGTTCATACATTTTCAGAGACTAAAAGAATGCTGTGAATATTATGTTCAGTTGTTATGTCTAATCTGAAGTAATATCTAGAAATTGAATCAACTGTGACACAAGATCAAGAAAGCACAGACTACCAAAGCTTTTTCCTCATCAACTTTTGTCTGAAAGTTTCTTACCAGGGATCCAGGCTTTAGTGCTTGGGTGATAGATGTTTTTATCAGGACTGGGGGAAAAGTAAAAGTGGAAAAAATTATAAGGCTTGTGTCTGTAGCATTTTATGGATTCACATAAGGTTTATTATTGTTTAGCAATATTAATGGGTTGACATAGAGAGAGAGATTTATTGGAACTGTTCTAATACCGAGATGCTTCTGCAAACACAAAAATAGATTTAAGACCCAAAGGGTATCCAGGCTCATTTCAATGTCATGTACAAGTTTGGCAGTCCTCTTTGCTTTGATTTATCTGCTCTCTTGCTGAGTCCATAGTCTCTAAGACTGGCTCGTTGCTGATTATCATAGCATTATGGATTTCACTTGCTGTAAATGGGACAACTATAGATATATTTTCATAAAACATTGTTTTATTATTAAATTGTTGTTTTTATAATAAAATTATAGCAGTAGTTATTAATAATTATTTCGACATAATTTTTATTCAGATTACCTTTTCTAGAGATTTCTTAACTGCACTGACTACAAAAAGACAAAACAAAACAATGAAAATACAAATAAATCTCAGCTGACAAAACAACATATAACTTAAGGTATTATTTTCTCTTCCTGTAAATATAAAACAGATTTCACATACCTTTCCTGTGTTTATCTAGACTTTTCTTCTATAAAACTTATGACTACAAGGGCTTGCAGATCTCATGCAAGGCTTATTTTTGATCAAAAATTTCACAAACATCCAGTGATTATTTTGTTAGCTGCGTGGAGACTGTGAAATCAATGACCATTTCGGAAATTGTTGTCTGTCAGAGATAATGTTTATCTAGCATAGTTCTGGTATTTTCTGCTTTTCAGTGTTTTCCCACTATCTGATTTTCACTTCCACTTGAAATATTTTTGAACATTATCTTCCTACTGTTGTTGTGCATTGTCTTCAATAAAACTGTGCCTACAGAGAAAATAAACATTCTTCAGCTTTCTGCTCTGATTATTTGGCAGCACCTCCACACTGGTTTCACTGTCTCAGTATAAAGCCCAGTTTCTATTCCTTTGTAGACAGCAGCAAGGAGAAGCAAAACACTTTTAAAAACCTAAATATATGTTTGAAATGGCAAGAATGGAAGGGGAAGCAGGGAGTGTGGGAATACATACTTGATATATTTAATCTCTGATCTATTGACCCAAGATAGAGCATTCCCATTTCATGACTTGTTTCTTGTGCTGATGATCTAAGTGAATTTATTGTCCGTAAATCCTTCCTTAAAACTCACCTCCACCCTGATGTATACCCTGACCTTTGCAAGGCAGCTGGGTTGGGTTCTCTTACCTAATTTAGTCATCTAGAAGGCATTTAAGCACTAAATATAGACCAGTTACCTAGGTGCCTACTGCAGTCAATGGACACAACCACATGCAGAAAGTGATTCATCACATCCTAAAATATGTTGGATGAATGGCCCATTTCATGGATCTGTCAGTCTCCATGGACTATGGCAACAGCCCAGGTGTCTAAGACCAAAAGCCTTACTCTCATACAGCTAAAGTTGGGTGAGCAAAATCCAACTTCTGGCATTCACACTGGATTTCCTGTCATGATTGAAACAGTCCTATTGTTCCTTTGTCTGTCTTGTCTGTGGTAACTATACACAATCTTGTTTATTGTAGACATATATTCTGGTTTCAGTTGTTTTTTTCTCCTACACATAAAATTCAAGCTCTTTAGAGAAGGGACATGGAGAAGTCCCCCCTGCCCTGTTTCCCCTTTCCCTCTCCACCCCCTCCCCACCCCCCCAAAAGAACAATAAGAAATAATTCTGGTGCCAACAAAAAAATCATTTGACACATACCCTTTAAACAATGTATAACTGCTAATTTAGTCAGTAGAATTTATGACATCTGTTCATGGAAAATCCCCACAAATAATTTAAAAACTGATACTGGAAACTCTTACTCTCCCAATTATTGCTACTGAGGACAATGGAAAGATTTATATAAATAAGCATTTGAAACTAGTGAGAAGACATGCAAAAATAAGAATTACTTTCATCAATAAGATTTGCTGAACACAGCCTTTTATTTATCATCTGCAAATGTGGCCCAGTGAAGATGTAGTAAGATTTGCTACCCAGTACTTACAGCTCCAGCTTGTGTTATATGACAGCCCGTGATTGAATAAATTCATGGTATTTCTGAAGGATTGTGAAGGGGTATATAAAGATTACTTTCTTTACCACTCTTCTATTGAAATTTCATGTATTTGAACAGTGTATAAATGCAAGCTACATTTATTGCTATTTCACTTTTTTAACTAAAACTTTTGAAGGTGGAAGCCAGAAACAATATCTCTGGATTCATTATGTAGGAAATTCTTGGCATGTAATAGGATTAAAGCTTCAAAAAAGAAAAATAAGTAGCATTTTCAGAATCATTAAGGCTTTAACAGATTTTGAAGTTGATTTAAACAATCCATGATGACTCTGACCTACACTAAACTTACTGGATTCTAACAGTTCCCGTTCCAGACTATTAAATTTACACGTTGTGCCAATTCCTGAGAAGATACTTCTAATACCAGCTTAGTCTTTACTCAGGATTTCTCATTATAATTTAGAATTTTAGTTGGTTGTAGTAAATGCTTTGGACAGATGGAATAAAAAGAGGCTTTGTTTCATAAAATCATTTAGGTACTTTCATATGTTTGAGAGTTGTGCTGGAAGGAGTTTGAAGCAGACTCAGAAATTGCAGCTCCTTCCACCACATCACATGTGAAGAAATAACCCAGGGAGAATTCCCTTTGCTGAGCATGAGGCCAGACTTTGTGGAGCACTGAATCTTTGCCAGCTCTCAAAATTTCTCAGCAGTTACTGTTCATCCTCAGCTTTAAACATGTAGCTGCAAGTGTAGCTCTGTGGAGTAATTTCTACCAATTCCAATCAGGACTAGATATTACCCATAATCAGACAGAAATAATAACCCCCTCGACTATTTGTGTAGGAAGTATTTTAAATACCATGTTACTCAGCTTTGCAAGAAGAGTTTGTAAATACTGAAATGACAGGTTGCTATCTGTGTGATTGAACCATCTACTTATCCGTGTGTCTGTGTATTTAAAATCCCTGAACCAAAATGGTCTTTTCTCTCAAGAAAGAAACTTTGTGCTTGCCTATATAGGAATATCTGAAATGAAATCTCACTAATTTCTTGCTGATGGTGGTTTGATGCTAGTTTTTACGAAGCAATCTAAGACTACTTTATTGGGGAAATCCCTTAGAACAGAATCATAGAATGATAGAATAATTCAGGCTGAAGAAGACCCTTAGGATCATCAAGTCCATCTCAGCCCAAATGTTGACATCAAGTTCAAATTTGTCTGTTTTTCTGGAGTGTCATTTTACTTTTTCCATTATGTGGAGAGATGATTCAGGCATTGACATCCATGGAGGATGATTCACAGTAGTCAGTGAATCAAAAAAGAACTTTAGGATCCTCTCCTCTTGGCTATGTACTGGTTGAAAGTTTTCAGCCTCCTGGGGTCAAGTAGATAAATCCATGACTAGTTTTCAGAAGAGTTGCTTATGTGCAGCCACGTGGTTCCTGGCCTCAGGGCCCAGGTTTCTGGGGAAACAGAATGGAGGTTCACCAAATGGAAAAATTCTACTGTGCTTCTGAGTCCCACCTCTAAACTGGGTGACTGGAGAACACAAACTCTGGGTTTCAGGCATGGTGTTGCGTGAGAAATGCATCTCTCTCCTCTCTCCGGCTTCTTTAAATTCTCATGCTGCTGCCAAGTCACGTTGTATGAAATATATTCTTTGGTGCTCAAGTATTCCTTGCAGGATTTTATTATGTAATAATTTGATTGCCTTATATTTACTTTTTCATTTATAAATGATCCATCTATTTTTACTTTAGGTAATGAGTTCCTTCTACACTGAAATATCTCATTTTATTCATAGGTACATATTTCAGCAGAAATCTTAAAATATTCATAAGATTCTCTAGTTGTTTTTTTCCTAGGCTGTGAATCAGTCCCTGATAAAAAGGACCTGATCCTGCTTCTGTTTAAATCAACAGAATAACTTTTAATTCCCCTCGGACAGAGATGAGCTCACCATGACACTGAGAAAAGTTTCTTTTACTTTTTTTCCCTAGCAAAGTATGTTTTGCTATCCTTCTGTAAGACTGAAGTACTTGCCAATATGTAAACTTTATTTAGGCAAAGCTCCCATGAATATGGGTGTCAGTATAAGACCTATTGGCTCTTTTAATAAAGGAGGAAAAAAAGCCACAACCAAACAAAGCCGTGACATACTTTTCTTTTGTAGTAGAGAAAAGCAGTAAGCTATTTTCCTCAGCTCCTCATACTTGAGAGTCCAGGGATTAGGATAGGTGTGAAGAGGCCTAAGCTGCTGACTGTGAGATTTTGGCTAAGGCTGGCTGCAATCCAGAGCATGGGGAAGCTGTGGCTGGTCCCTCTGTGAACAGTCCAAGATGGATTTTTGTGTGGGCAAGTATGAAGAAGGCTATAAAACCCCTGACAAATCCACCATGGTCTTCCTTGGTTAATGCTTTGATCTGACCTTTTTCCTTAAAACTTTTTTATTTCTCCTCTGTCATATTAGGACTTAATTATTAAAGTGGAATAACCAATACACTCCAGATTCAGTGCATGAAGCTTCCCTGCCAAGTCCCACAAACAAAATTACAAGGTCTGGTGAAATCTTACACTTCTTGGTTATTAGATCTGTCAAATGAATCATGCTTCTGGGGAATCAGATGTTCTTAGGATTTAAACACTCATAGCTGTAAATGCAGAAAAATACCAGAACAAAAGTTTGCTGTTTAATGAATTTGAGCACATGATTTCTGCAACCTGTCCTGTTATAAAATGTAGGAATAACACAAATGTAACATGACATAGATGATAACTATCATGGCCCTTGCTAAGTCATTGTATGACAAACACAATTTATAATTAATAGTGACCCATCTCTTGTGGAAGGAGGTCCTGGTTTGGATAGCTTCCAAGTCATTCTTTGTGTCCCTAGGCACAGACTCACTGCAGAATGTCACAAAAATTTTTTGCTTCAGGAACAGGAAGGATAAAATAATGTAAAAAACAATTTTAAAGCACTTGATATGCTTAAGCTTAGGACAGATCCATTTTGTAAAATTCACAAAGGAAAATAGCATGTATTGAAATATTTTCCTGCAGTTCCTTTGATTGTTGGTTTATTAATGGGTTTTCTTTTTATCTGCTCTGATGTGTAAAACATAAATAAATATGTGACTGAGCAAATATAAACAGTGTAACCAAATTAAAAGAATTGTCAGCAATTACCATCGTATTTCTCATAATTTGCAAATTTAGTACTAGCTCTGAAAAAGACAGAGGCAAATCCTATTTGTACTATTTTTTAGGAGATAAAGCCCATTGCAAGAATCCCTTGTATAGCAAAGCTTCAGGTGGAAGTAAGGAACACAGCCTGACTCTAATCACATTTTGACGCCTTCTCCCACAAATAATTGGGGAATTCTGGAAGTGTTCAGCCCTTTGGTGGTACCTAGTGTCTAATTCTACAGCCACATTGCAATTCAAGTATGTGAGAGCTCTCATTTATTACAGTATGTGTCATACAGAATATGCTGGCCAAACCTGCCCAAGATTATTGAGGGAAGGGACAAAAATCCGTAATCTGCTACTTTTGCTAAGTTTAAATAAATAAATGGTACCTTATTTTAGAGCTATGTCCCTGGAGCCAATGCTCTTATGCACATCCCTGCTGGAAGCTGTGTGCCCATACTGGCTCTGTGTAGAGCAGAGAGGTCTGCGTTCCAAGGATAAGCATGGAACTGCCCACAGTCCTGATGCAATGGCACCGTGCCAGTTAATCTGCTAAAGAGATGACATCAAGCTACCAGAGAATCTTTCATCCCTTCCCTGTGCTGTCTGATACACACAGGAACAGAATTTAGTAGTTGTCCTGGCTACCAGCCTGCTGAAATCAGTAGAGGTTGTGGCCATTGTGTGCAGCCATCAGTCTGCTCCTGTAGGGAAAGTTCCAGTGTGTCCCCAATTTTTTCACAGCTTTTAAAGCAAAAGAAAGAAACCTCACAAACCCCTACAAATGAAAAAGTAAAACAATGAAAATCCCTCCTAAAACATTTAACAGGCAGCTGAAGTATTTTTTCCAAGACGCCCAGTACTGAATGCGCAACAGCTTTGAAGGAGGACATGCAATACATCGTAGCATTTCATCTCTTTAGTCGTATTCCCATTATGGAACAGAAACTGACTTGCATTTTGTGTGGGGGTTTTTTCGAGCTTGACTCTGACCACTAAATTTCTTTCTGCTACAAAATGTCCTCTGATGTTTCCTATTGTAGTAATTACCCTTACGTGGTTCCTGAGTCTGTTATATTTTAAAATTCATTAAAAAGAATGACCCTCCTTCTTCACTGTTAAATTCATTAAACCCAAGAGAATCTGTGTAGGAAATATTAGTTTCAAAGAACTTTAAAATTCTGAAGTTTTAATTTACTTTTTGTCTTTTATCTGATATCATTCTGATATCTTCTCATTGGAAAACTAGTGTCAGGAGACCTTGATGGTGTCGTTTGTATTTCCATTAATTCATTCTTGCCAGATAAATCATTGCCAGAACTTCTCAGTCACTGTCTTTATTAACTCAGTTAAATTTCTCCTTTGGGTCATTGTCCAGTAGTTTGTCTAGCTCACTGATCCGTTGGCAGACTGAAGGATCCAGTGTCCGGAAGAGTACTCTAGCAGGGAAGATGATGAAATCATAACATCTTTGGAATTACACTTTTTTTTTCCATTGAGAAACAGCTTTATGAAAACCAGTCACTGAGGATCCATTTCCCTCAGAATACAAAGGACAAAACAACTCAGTTTAGTAAAATAATTTGTTTGGGTCTGACTAGTTGGTTTGAAATACAGTGTTTCTTTGAACACAAAGCTTCTACTCACAAGAACAACCATAGCCTGCACGGTTATGGAGGGGTGGTGCAGCATCCCTCCCGCCCAGCAGGACCCAGTGAGAGGCTTAATGTTATCTTCTTATTTGTATTTACCACACAGATAAAAGCTTCCTTCCCATCTAAATCTTCTCCCACCACATTCTCACAAGTCTGCATAATGAGATTAATAAATAAAGCTTCAAAAGGTAACCCGATCAACAAGATTTTGTATTCCTCAGCTTTTGGTTGTGGTGAAGCAACCCAATGATGAACTATGGTGAACTGGCAAGCTCCTGGTTCTCCCAGACACTACGAAGCACCTTAAATTACAAATCTATTTTCCAAAAAACGATGCTAGAAAAATGATACAACCAAGTTATATTTTTATATTGTTCTAATTTGTTCCAGACAAAATATATCAAATTTACAAGTGGAAAGGAAAGCTATCTCCCTTTTCAGTCCTAATGTATTAACTTGCCAATACTTGGCTCTATCAACTTGCTAAGAAGCTGAATGTCATTTTGGATTCTTTCTCTTGTTTTTCCAGTGTGTTGCAATGAGCAGGCCAGTTCCGCCACCAGAAACACTTGGCAATCAGATTGTCTTCAGTAGCTTTGCACACATACAATGGATTCTGACACCGTACAAGAGAAATAACAGAAACCATTTCACTTCCTCTGGTCTGTGCAGAGCTAGCAGGGTTCAAAATAAACTGCCAAGCCTCCAGGCAAACACATAACACGAACACACATGGACCAAGGCTGCAGCAATAGTGGTCAAACTTTTGCAGGATCATACAGGAAGCCGCCCTGCCTCTGAAAGCAATGGGAAGCTCTGCTTAAGGCATGTGCAGTCTCCCCCTCACCCCCTTGCAGCTCCTCAAATTGCACTGCTGAATGTCTGGTCCACCCAGCGAGGTTGGAGCAGACTTTTCCTGGAGCACTGGCCCACGTTATACATCCATCTTGGCACCCATTCAGCCGGCAGTCTTTCTTCCCTGGTTGCCAAAAAGCACGCTAGTAATTCAGATACACTGGTGGGTCTGGGATATGAATAGCTGGCCACTGGGAACAGTATGAAAACTTTATTGTCATCCATAGCCCATCATAAACCAAAAATGATTCGCCACATGTAACTGAGCTGGTTTTGGATTTTAAATCCTAAAGCCTTCCAATCTATTTCAATTACTTTTTTTTTTTTCCATTGCTCTGGGAGAGAAAGCAAGAAAGCTTCACTCGAACACAACAAAAAAAATCCAGGGGTTATCAAGAGGCAGTTCAGGGATTGTTTGTGGTTTGTCAGGCAAATTTATGCAGTCCTTAAGTATACAGTTGGCACACCACTGAAAATGGGTCATTTCTGTATGTCTTTTGGGACAAGGAATTTAGCAGGTTAGTCAGATGGAGAGTTATGCAAACATGGTTTAAAAAGCCATGCTTTTGTAGACTGTTTCAACAAACAGATTCAAGATTTGCAATTCATCAAAAGCTGACCAGAGAGAGATAGGGAAATAACATAGCTAAAAATTAAAACTCTGGAAGATAGATGGGATTTTCTTCAACAGTGTGATTGAAGAACTGACAGTGAGAGTTGACTCTTCTTGGATTCTGCTGTATTACGCTCTCAAAGCCATTAAAAGAACTGTTGAAAAATTAACCACCATACAGGAGTTCAAGAAATCTCTCAACCATGTGTTTATTTTTCTGTCATGACACAGCTTTATGCATGCAAGAGAAAGAAGCAATCTACCATTTGTTTAAAATGACAGAGTCCCAAGAAGCCCTAGCTCTTATATAATCTAAAAATAGCAATATTAAAAAACTATCAACCCATTTCTCTAAATGGACTTCTTATAGCATATTTGTGTGTCTTACAAGCCTGCAGAAGAGAAAGAGGCTGCTCCTCTCATAACTGTCAAAGCTGTGGGCAGGTTTATGGGTAATGCCATTGCTGCAGTGGGCAGATACAGCAACATGGAAATCAGCTGAGCTTTGTCATTCTGAGTCTGTCTCATTCCAGGCAGGAACCACATAGGTTTTCTCCACCTCACCTTCTTATGGTCTCTCACAGCCTTCAGTACCTGCCTGTGTATCCTTCAGCTGTTCCAACTCCTTATTCTGTGGACATGCTGGCAGCTAGTAATTGCTAACTCTGTTAGATACAAACCACTGCTTTTGGTGGAAGAAAGAATAGCTCTTCCAGTCCATCAGAGAATCAGAATGGAAACCTGTATGGACAAGGTTGGGTGCTGCCCACCCACTCAGTGACAGCATTTCCTCTGTTCCTCCTTATTTTTCTCTGTTCCTAATTCGGCCATATGTTTGTGTTTTGTACATGTAAGTGAAGCTAGCAGGAGGCTTGCTGCTAACTTCAGTGGGGTTGAAATTTAACCCGCTATCTACATTTCTGCTTGTAATATTAAATGAAGGAACTGGAATTTCAGCAGTGCTTTTACAGACAGAGAGATGCACACTTGGGTTAAGATCACTCGGGTGAAATTCAAGCCTGTTGCAGTCAGTGTGGTAGCTATTTTTTTCACTACGCCTCTGTTTAGCCCACACTTGAGAAGAAAACACACACACAGACACTGAAGAATTATTTATTTAGAATAAACATCAGTTGAAGGAATTGAATCGTGGAAACTGCTAAATTGTTTGTATCCTTAGTCACAATTATAAAAGCTGCCTCCAAAATGGCATAGCATAGAAATAATACTATTCCTTTGGTCTTTTTCTCTTTTTTCTGTAGCAGTCTTCTCAGTAATACTCTTAATGATTTGGAAATGCAGCAACCGTGTATTGTTATACAAATTTGAGTATGGAGGAAAAGCATCTGCTGTCAGTATTAACCTTTGTTTATTACTGTGAAAAAACCACAGTAGCATGTCATGCAGACCTAATTTGAGAATTATGTGTTGAAATTATTACGTAATTTCTTTTGTTTCCACCCTGTTCAGATGTTCTATGACTGTTTCTGTGTATTTTGTTCTGAAGTGTTTAGAAGATTGTTTACAAGGCTTTGTTTGTTTATTGTCTAGTAAGGTAATAGATGCCAGAGCTGACTTCACCTTGGTTCCTCACCACTATGTAGTATTACAAGTAGGGTTAACTTCCAAAAATTCAAATTGTTTCAGCGATCTTTGCTGTGCAAATAATGTGGTGCGTTCAGTTGCTCTTTTAATTCACTGATTTATCTGAATATTAGATTCTAGCACCAGACTGGAAATGCACCTAAATTTATTAAACTGGTAGTATTTATTGTGTTTTGTATGTTGCTTTTACATGGTTTCCCTTTCTTTCTCAGGGAAAACAAGGAACAGAGGGAATTAGAAGCCTGTGTAAGGACACAGAGGAAGGTGGTGGCAGTCCCAGCAGTATTACTGCAGCCCCTTGGTGCTCAGTCTCATGGCACTGCCCTTCTCTGTGTTGCCATTTGGCATCATCTCAAGAGAAGCACAGGTACCTCGTACTGTAAACTGGGCTGGCACTGATGCAGGTTTGAAGACTTATCTTTCAAGGGAGACTTTCCAGTCCACTCTTCCAGACTTTCCACATGGGAGGATGCTGGGCAGTAGATACACAGTTTTACTTTAACATCCTGGTAGAGGGCTAAAATTCTGCTCCACAGTAAATTTCCTACAACATCCATTTATTTCTATTTCTAGAACATTAAGTCTCTCTCAATATAGAGGACCACCTGTAAACTATGTAAACTGCCTTGGGAAGAAGATGGAACACATTCGTTTTTCATGAAAAACACACACATACACACACATATATATATGTATGTGTATATTTACTATATTTTAGAGAGTTTTACGTGCTTTTTCAAAGGAATATAAATATATATACATGTATATAAAGACTTAGTTCTAATACTCAGCTCTGAGCGAGGAAACAAACTGGTCTAAGAAGCCAAACAGCCTGTGCAACCAAATTGAAGTCTCTTCAGTTTTTTGCTGGAAAGCTTCAGGTGGGTGCTCATGATTACACAGCAGTCTGTGCAATGCAGCAGTTCCTATAAGAAGAAGTGGTTTCACCAGTTTTACAACCTTAACAAAAAGTCATTCTATTACAGAGGAAAAAAAATCCTATTTTTAAAAAGTGTGGCATGATTCATCTGTGTTTAAGTCGCTCTTAAGAACAAACAACATTTGTGTTTTTAGAACACCAGTCTCTGCCCCGTCACTGCTGGTAAGATACAGCACAGTGCTGTGCTTCAGCTTCCCTGAACAGCCAACACTGGGGCCTATGGAACCAGTATGAACTGCTCCTACATAAAGGTTTAACTCACCCATGACACGGGAGACAAAATAAGTCTCCTGCATGTTTGTAGAGCCTGCTGAATCATAAAAAATGCAGTAGTTCTGGAAAACACGCCATACCACGAGTTCAGAAATAATTTATGTTTCCCTTCTGATTATATGCTGAATATTGGCAGGGCAATCAAGGAGGACTATTTATAATATATAGTAGTGGCAAAAAGTCATCTCTTATTTACAAGAAGTGAAAAAAAGAAAGCTAAGTTAATAAGATGGCTAGAAAGGTAAGTTGATAAACAAACCTTATACTTTTAGACATAAATAGTCAAATAATTTATGAATATGATTGACACTTCAGTTAAAATTCTGAGTTCAGGATGGCTTATTATGGTTAGGCAGTCAGAATTTCACTTTGCAGTGAGTGTCAGCAATTCCTCCTTTTCTCCACGTCACAAAAGGATGCTCTTATCGAGTGACTTTCCTGTGGAAGAGGGATGACCAGGCTTTTTCTTTTTGACACTTGTTAAGTAACCTGACATGCTTTTCCTTTGTTTGTTTGTTTGTTTCTGCAGTTCTCATTTCCAAGACATATCCTGTGGACTGTCCAAGTGCACTTCAAAAGTGAGAACTAAGTATATCTGCACAGAATATGTCTGTCTGAAATGAAATAAATAAACAAAATGGCTGACTCTTACACTAATTGAGTCCATCCATAACCGTACCAGGGCTCACACTGCTAGTCCTCTTCGAAGCTCCAAAATTTAACCCTATTTTGGAGGGCAGGGTGGGGTTTTTTCCACATCCCAGATGTCTTAGTAGAGCACTGATCTTGGCACAGACAAAAAATTCTGCCTGTGAGGTGTTAGTTGTTCTTGTTAGACCAGTGTCAGCCTTCCTGTCCTAGAATACGAACAGTTCAAGGTATTTTTCTGGAACAACTGAGCCAATTTAATTTATAGTTTCACAGTGTCTCTGACCCTAAGATAATTTACTGGCGCACTTTTGCCCCTTATTAGGTTACCTTGTCATAGATTTTATTTGGTTCCAGGAGACATCAGGGGCCAGTGAGAATTGGGTGTTCTACATGGGCAGGGGAGCTTTGACTTTATTCTGGTTGCAGCTTCAGTTGAGGAAAGAAGAACATAAGACATTTTCCTCTCTCCAGCAGAGAACCCAGTGATTTGCATATGCTCTGATCTCATCTGAGTGTGGTTTTAACATGGATGCTTAAGATATTAATAGACTACTCTTAACTTGGACCTCCCTAAATATCCTCGCAGTGGTATTGTTACCGTAACAGAGCACACTCCTACATGATCCTCTTTGGTTAGCCTTAAAAATACTTTAAAACCAGAAAGGAAGAATGGAGTCTTTGTCTATGAATGCTAAAACCTATCTTCATCCATGAGAAGCTGTCGATGATTGCCATGGAAACATTTACTAATTGTCCGTGGAGCCTTTAAAAATAGTAACAAAAAGAGGTAAGATTTGTCAAGAAATAATACTTTATGAGAGGTGACCTGAACCAGAAGATTCTGAAAAGACATAAAGACATGGTGTGGTATAGCTAAACCTTTTCTTCTCCTGATTCTCTCTTGCACACAGAGATCACCTTGGTGTCCTACCTAAAGAGACCACATTCTCATTGAATAAAAGTAGTATCGCTGTGTCCCTTGATGTCTGCTTACAAGGCATCTTTCAAAACACATGGATGCTGGACTGTGACTGCAATCAGAACTCAGGACAGCCATCCATTCTGTATCATAAGAATGAAAGATTTGAGTAGTCACATTTCTCACTTTTTTTAAAAAATCCTTTTTCACTCTCTGTAAAAACGAGATTTTCCAGGTCTAAGTGTATGCTTCTGGGCTAGGTATGATGAAAACTCAGTCATAGTTCTCACCCTGTGGAATCTGAAAGGTAATTTAAAAGCTCACAGCAAATCAGTGCAGTAAGTAGGAGACAAAAGAATACACTCATGCATAACTAGGCTAGTCAAAAGTACATCTCAAGAAGCCTCAATAGTTGGTTGTTTTTTGTTTCTGGTTTTTTTTTTTTTGGTTTTTTTTTTTTTAATAATCTTGAAGTACAACTGCTAGAATCTTATATTTGCCGTCAGGTCTCCATTGGCCAACCCAAGAGGCATTTGGGCTCTTAAAGAAACACACTAAGGCTCTCTGAATCTTGAAAGTTTTAATCATCATGTAGCAAAGGAATTTATCTGTTCTAGAAAGTACTTCTGTGGCTGCAATGGTTTTAAGAGAGTTGTGAAATGACAGCACCAATTTTGTTCATCACCAGTTCAGACTGCCAGCTATCAGTAGAGTAGTTATTGACCTAACCTGCTTGTGTACTACTCGATTTAAACAATTCTTTACTCATTACACGGGTCATTTAACATGGGCAGAAAATAGAAACAAACACAAGGAGTGGCTGTGCTTTGCCTCTGTCTGCCCATTACAGAGGACTCTGTTCCCTACTGGGTCCCAGTGTGAATGAACAAATGATGTCTTCTCTTAAGGGAAATGGATTCCTTACCCACTAGCAAAACTGAGGAGCTTAGAATTAGTTTCTGTTGAAAGGCTTTACTCCTTACTGTTCCTGCAGGGTTTTATAAGAGGAAATATATCTATATATAATTTGCTTAAAAGGGGATGCCATATGGACTTCTGCCATGTGGGCACTCAGAACAAGTATATTACTAAAGAAGAATTCGTGAATAAAATTGCCTAATATTGATTTTAAACCAATGAGGCCCCCTAACAGAATTATAGCAATGGAAATTTTCAGTGTGCTTTGGATCAGAAAGAAGTAATGAAATTGCTTTATATGTTCCCACTGGAAACATCACAAACCCACATTTCTTTACTATCTGAAGTCCATATTTTGACACATGAACAGCAGTGCTTTCCTACAGGTGCAAAAAACCAGATCAATCAGGGGTTTAGTTGGTCTCTTACTATCACTTCTTGCAGATTTCATTGGGTATCACATGAAGAGAAAGAGGTAACTAGAAAGGTGAGAGGGAGACATTAGGCTGGAGGCAGAAGCGATGGGCAAGGCAGAGCTCTGTGAGGCCAGGAGCTGTCCAGGCAGCTCACGTTTTCTGGATGAGAGCCACTGCACAGCTGAGGGCTCTTCCCTTTCCAAATTTTTTTCAACTCTTAAGCCTATGTTCTCTGAGTAACAATACCAGAAGAGTCCATTAAGTGACCTGCACAAAATTTGTCTGTTCCTTTATTTCTTCTTGGTGGATAAATCTTTTCATATGGTGAGCTGGGCGAGGCAAAGCTCATGGCAGAAACATTGGTCCAGGTGAATTTATTAGATATTTCCCTCACAGGATCATTGCTGGCTTAGAGATAACTAGTTTACTCCTAGCTCCAGTATACACTATGTGGTGGTCCCAGCTGTGACTGGTCAGCACATGACCTTGCAAGCTAGAGTGCATTTTTTCCATATAAACACTGGCTTAATTTTTTTGCTAGTGTAGAAAGGGCATTTGCCCTTGTTCATGCATAATTTTTTCTGTCATACATAATTTTTCTATTATTTGTTACTTTAACTTTTCAGAGTGTGTATCAGCACACGCTAAAAACAATCATCAGAGGAAAACTGAATAGCAAAAAACCACTAACACAAACCTCACACGTTTCAAAGAAGCATTTTATATTCCCTGTTCTACTTTGTTGTATCTTGATGAGATGTGTTATATCAAGGAAAGAAATTAGTATCAATACAGCTTTATATCCAGGTGCAGCATGCACAGATAAAGTACAAGTGAAATGAGATAAAATATTCTGCTTGATGATTAACATTGAACAAGGTTGTATTGAACAAAGATATGCCAGAGTTTTTAATATGAATGCACATCAACAAGAAATGACAGTGTAAAGTATTAAATGTTTTGGGGTTGCTACTGATTCACTATCAGGAAGGTTTAGGCAGTCAGACTACTAGACATTAAATGGCTCAATACTAATATGCTGAAATTTTATTCAATTAGTGGCTTAGATCTTCAGTATCCACTCAGACATGTAAAACCATCTGGAAAGGTGAGCTTAAAGACTACTGAGCATGATAGTAAACATTGGGTTAATAACAATAATATGCAAAAAATAATTCCAACAAGAAACCTAAAGTTCAAGCATTGCTTTAGAATGCAAAAGAGTGCAAGAGATGAGTCAGTCTCTATACCTTGGCAGTAATATGCAAGCCAGTGGGGATATCCAGAATGAAATCATGTCACAAATTGGCTAGGCAGCAGCTGCATTTATCTGCTTAAAGAAGATTCAGTCCTTGAAAAATCTACAACTTAAAGAACAAGCTGAATATTCAATTCATGTTATTTTCAACAGAACAGATGGACGGGAAAGCTGGAAATCTACCAGAACTATAGGCAGTCATCTAAGAAGCCTGATAAAACACTCAGAGAACTTAAACTTAGAAAAATAGTAATTTTTAAAACAAGTGAATTTCTAACAATTTTTCCAAAATGTAACAGTATCTATTATCAGATATTAAAAAAAAAAAAAAAAAAAAGCTGTATCTGGGATATGTGTTGGTAATAAAAATGAAGAATGCACTGAGTAAAAATACATACAGAAGTGTAAGCAAAAAAGGAGAAGTAAAAGGACAACTTCTGCTGAACACTCTGAAGGGCTCCCTACCACGAAGATCATAAAAGGTGATGTGTGTGGAGCCCACTTGGCTGCTGCCAGGAACCTCCTGGTGGCCCCCACCAGGGACAGCACTGGCCAACCTCTTCTTGCCCCCCTCCCACAGCAGGGGCTCCCAGAGCAGGAGGAAGCCCCGGGTAGCTGCTTCCAAACTGAGGAACAACCACCATCCCAGAAAGTAAGTATCTGTCTTTTACATGGGCTTCTATGAAATTCAGGTCATGAAAACTGAGGGTGTTTGTGAATTCCTTTGAGTTTGTACAACACAGCGAAGCAGGTGCTACTGTGTGCTGGATGCAAGGGTAAAAGCACTGCAATGGCTCAGATAAACTCAAACAGTGCCTGCGTGCATCAAGCAGCTGCTTCATCTGGTTGCATGGTCTGCTTGGGAGTTTTTTCAGTAGATTTGCCCTACTCAAAATATTAAGGGCAAAATCTGTGGAAGAAGATATGCCTTTTTTGTAAGCAAGTACAGAAAGACAAGTCTGGTAATTTTTATTTTTATACTTCAAAAAAAAAAAAAAATCATTAAAGGAAATAATGTGACAGTCTAGTAGGAAGTATGAATGGCAAAATTGCAGACCCTGCTCCATACATTGTTTTTCATTACACTGGGCCTTGTCTACTCTAACATGCTTCCCAGTTCTTCTCAGCTCCAGACAGTTCTGTCTTCCTATCTGGTCTTTCAGCAAAGAGAAAAACAAAACTACATCAATAATAGAATCCTGTATAATTTAGATCCATTCTTTTGCTGCTGGATGGAACTATAGAGGTTCCACATAAAAAAATCAGAAACCTAAAATGTATCTCAGGAAAGGTCTTGAAGACACTCTTCTTTCCTGATGGTCACTGTCCCTCTTTGTGCTTCTGTCTACAACACCCCTAATAAACATCCTGCTTCTTCCCTTGACCTGCTGTGTTAAGGTGAAGTGTATGTCCTTACTTGCCTTCACCTTGCTCCTTTGTCATTGATTTTTTGATTTTATTGTCATCACTCCCCTCACCTTCTCTCATTAACAAAACATGGAACAGCATATTTTGTTGGCTTATTACAGTCCTAGCCTATAGACTTCCCTCTATACAGAACAACTGGATTTATGGGATACCTTATGTATCCTTGCTAGCTGAAAAATTTTAAGTTCATATAAAAATGAATAAAGGTAATTCAGTTCATCACCCCTAGATATTTTGAAGTACATACTTTTTTTTCCTATAGAGTAAGAATGGTCCTTCTTCGGGATTCTAGAATACATTGAAACTTTTCTAGACAGGTGAGTTCTGAATTTGATAGATCCACAAACATGATACGGGTAGACCCTCTAACAGTGTGCTGCCAGGACTCAGGGTCGAATTCATGCTTGTTTAAATGCATAACATGTTTCACCCAGATTATGAGGATTTATACTTTTTTTTGAGTAAAAAGTACACTTCTTCTTTAGTGAAGACTTTAAGATAGTGAATTGTGTATAGAAGTTATATTTTAATGTATTTCAGTACACTACACTTAAATAATTATTCTATTACTTGAAAAGAAAATCCCAGTTGGCTTTGCAGGATTGTAATTCACTGGTAACATCTTCTACATATAAACTGAGCAGAAACACCATGCAGAAAGCACTGAGACAGTCAGCACGTGCTATCCCATTTTCAGAGCAGAATCACGTTATAGAGCAACTGTGTTCAAGAAGCTTAAATACTAACTGGGATGGAGCTTTAATCCTTTTACTGCCTTTGAACTGCTCTCCTGTCTCAGCTGTGATATTATTAGTCAAATTAATTGCATCCCCTAGTACGAATCATGTAGGTGCTTATCTTATTTCTACATTTCTAATGCAAGGCAGCACTGTGATAGCTAAACTATGTCCTTGTGCCTTTTTCTTTCCTTTTCTACCTTATCACGTGTAAAAATTGCCGGTAGAGAAGTGAAAACCGGAAAGAAGCAAGACATTTAAAACCCGTAAGCCAAATGGATGTCTATTTCGGCACCTCCGTAGGTCAGCCTCCACACCTGGTGAGCAGGAAAAAAAATTTTAAAACAAACATAAAATAATAATAATAATAAAAAAAAACCCAACAAGACCCACAACAAACAAACTTCTTTGGAATCTGGAAGACAGGCAGTGCCGGGTGTCCGCGAGGTGCTGGCAAAAGCGCCTCGGCGAGCCCGGGCGCAGCGGCCGCTCTTACGCAACCCGCGGGTGTCCTGCCGGCGGCTCTGCGGAGCGGGCGGCGACAGCCCTGGGCGCTGCCTTGGCACTTGG
>VZRO01000464.1:1073457-1085474 GCA_013397915.1 Daphoenositta chrysoptera | reverse complement strand
CGCCGCCCGGGGAATGCCGCTGCCTCCCCTTCCCAGACCTGCCGGGCTATCCTCCCGGCCCCGGGCTCCCCGCGCCGGCGAGGACGGGCCGGGAGCGGCGAGGGCAGCGTCAGCTGCTGAGTGCCCCCTGGCCCTGCGTTTTGCCAGACGTATTTACTGGTTACTCGGGAAGAAAATAGGCTCCAGGAAGGGCTACGTCGTGTTTGCTGCTTCTGCAGAGTTCATCCCACCCCTGGGAACGGCACCGACCTCGCAGGAGGGGCCGGGCTTCTCCGTCGGGAATTCAGGCGCTTTCCCTGCGCGGCGCGTGTGGGAGAGCCGAGCTCAGCTGGGATGGCAGCATGGGAGATGGCTGGGAAACCCTGGGGAGTTGGGGTCACAGATGGCAGCGGCCGCGTGTCATCATTGCAGGCTGCACTCTGTGACCAGCTGACAGATTGAGACAAGTTGTAAGAACCTCTCCGCGAATGTAGTAAGGCTGTTTGTTAATCGTACTTGTGACTACAGAGGATCATGAACCTGTATTTTTTTTTTTTTTTTAATGCGTGCTACTGGCCTCTACTCGAGTGAAGTCAATACCCCTCATAGAAAAAACCATAGAGTTGCATAGGGTGTTCTGTGGGATGCTTCTGAGGGAATGATGTAAACAAACTAACACAGAATATTACGTGAAAAGTGGAATATGGAGCAACTTAAGTCCCACAGCAACAGGTGGCTGAGCTGAGAAGACAGTGCATGTCCTGGCTCTCTGTCTTGCATCTCTGTCATAGCACGATCTTCATCCATTAGGGGCAGAACTTTGTCTGACCAAAACAGAGGCAAGATACGTGGTGAGGTGACCACTGCCGTCGCAGGAGGACGCTCTGCTAGGTCATGCAGCAGGGAGCAGTTGTGCCCTGGGGCAGTCAGGAGGCAGTGAAAAGCGGAAAGAGCCTCAACAAAAAGCAACCACTTGCAGAACATACACGATAATCAGATCAGAGTTCTTTCCCACGTTAAAGATTTTTCTTTCCCCTCAGAACCTATACCTGAAAGAAAATGCTGCAGGGTACTGAAGCACTGAACCAGTGGCAAAGGAAACCAGAGAGATACTGTGTATCATTAAAAAAAGTTCGTAGAGTCAATCTACGCAAGCAAAGTTGCCAAAAGGGGTAAGACTTGCTTAAGAATTGAAAGCACAACAGCATGCTTGGCTACAAAAGTTTAAGGTCTTGGCCTTTCTCATTGAATCAATAAACATAAACTGAAAATAGACAGATTCTAATATAAATTTATACTGAGCAGTTGAGATAAAACTTGAGCAGAACAAATGAGAAGGCATTGTTAGGGAAAAAGGCTTGGGAAATGGTATCAGGATTTATTAGGGAAATGAAGAAAGACATATTGTCTCAGGTTTAAAAAGGAAATCTCTTAAAAAATGAGGCCTAGCAGAAAGAAAGAAAGGGAACCTGATACTACAACAAAACTTTGTTTTCATGGAAAAAGCTGCAATGAAAAAGTTTTGAGAAAAAAAGGGCCAGGGAAAACATTAAATCAAAAGAAATGTCTTTGATAATGATGGAAACATCCTATTTAAAAGAAATTGAAGTGCTCTGGGTAACACAAACATTTTCAGAAAGTAATATTGGAATAAGTTGACTAGCTTAAGAGAAACAAACAAAAAGGACATGGGATAATATTGCTCAGAAAGGAGCTGAAATGCAGGAGATAAATGATGTTAATTTTCATCACACAAATTGTCACAATCTGGAGATCAACCTGAGTAAGACACAAAAAGAGAGGTAGCTTCCAGAAAAATTGTAGAAAAGGATTAAGAACAGAGAGTGGGAAACAGAGCATAAGTAGATAGCTGAACTGCTACAGGCATTTCTGGAGATTTTCATCTGGGAGGGAGGGATGCCACACTGATGTCCTAGCGAATTGTGAGCTAATTTTGCTTCGTGGATGACAGATAAAGCTAGAACCCCAGACCCTGAGACCCCACTGTTTTATTTTCTTGGTAAATTAAGATACTCTGGAGCACCCTGAGAAATTCTTGAATGTGCTAAGGGCTGCATTTCCAGAAAAAGGACTAAAACAGCTGATATGGATGATGTATCTGCCGTGATATGGGGATGTCAGAAGCGAGGCCAAGAAAGTTAGGGAGGAAAAACTGAAACTCCCTTATAAGGCACTGAAAACTGAAGGTACTTACAGGAAACACAGATTTTATATACACCTGAAAGAAAGACAAAAGATTGTGAGGTGATTTCCTAGAAAGAATTACCAACTAGAAGGAGCAACTGTGATAAGGGCTGAGATTCAGCCACTCTTGTACAGCAACACGTACACAACTATGAGGTATGTTGTGTTACAGGATGTCCTGCAGACCAGGAACAGCCTAATAGCTGTCCTGTACCAAGCTGGGCTTTCTAGGCCATGACAAATCAGCATTTTATGTAAAGAAAGGGGGCAACTACTGATTTCTTCATCTACCCAAAGGAAATGTAGCATTTTTAATGGGGTGTTTGACAACATAACAGAAAAAAAAAACCAAACCCTGAATAAAAAGGAAGGAAAGCTTTTGTAGAAGGACAAATGTAACTAAGTGGTGCAGTTACAAGTATAGACAGCTAAAGAAAAGGCAAAGCATAATATAAATAAAATTAGAGAATAAACAGAGTAAAATTCCTGACCTTTCCAGGTCAACAAAGCAATTCAGCCCCATTTGCAATCAGTCATAAATAATGACAGTCATTCTAACAAAAGGTATCTTACATTAGGATACATCCTGACATAAAGCTTACGCTTGGATCTGACCTTGGCTTCCTGAATATGGACTGGTTTGTTTTTACTGTTTTTTTATGGAGTTCTTAATACTTCCGTTACAATTATTCCATTTGCATTTCGAAAAATATGCTGTGGAGGGGAAAATCAAAAATGTCATTCCTAATCAGTTCTGTCCCTACAAGCTTAGCAAAATGTAAGGAAGAATACATGGAACCTATGAAACCTGAGGAACCTATGGAACCTATGGAACTTAGGCTGAAAGGAAGCTAGAGATAAGCAGGATCTTCCAAACATTTCCTGGTTTTTATGTTAATGGATTAATAAACCAATAATGGGAGGAAGAAAAGGATCCACACAAAGCTTTCAACATACTAGCTAAAATGTTGCACTTGTCTGACATATAGTGGCTATAATTCAAATGAGATATTGGGGCTGCATTATATAAATGGGACTGTGAGTTCTGTTATCTTCCTTGGTGAATTAAGGTTTTAGTCATAGTTAATATATGTTAAGAGGTTTGGTCTAGCCATCTTTGGAAAATGACAGAACACAAAAGGCACGTGGTTACTTCAGAGAGGTGTTTTCCTTTAGGTTTCTAGAGACAGGCACAAGAGAAACCCTTGACTCTCTTCTGTATGACTAGGTCCTGGTGGTTAACCTTGATCAAGACCATGGTAAAGTAAAACTGCAGGAACTTTACCTGTCCTCCTGGTGAAGGTAAGGACATTTTTGTTAAGAGGTTTGATTTCTGAAAGACAGGTAACTGTGTCAGGCACGAGTGGAGGGAATGTGACACTTGGTGTTGAGATGAACTGCTGACATCCAGTTTGTAAACTAGCCAGCTGAAGATCAAATGACAAAGAAAACTGAGTAACTAAAATACATAGGAAGACACTTAAAGGGTTCTCTGTCTCAACATTGTAATTAAAAGAGCACTGGAGTGGAAAATGTTGCAAATAACTGGCAAAAATATGTCATATAACACTGCCTTCCTAATTTTGTTGTGATAATGACAGGTCAATGAAAAAGTAAAAAGGGATTGTAAGTAAATAAATAAATAAAAAATAAACCAACTAAATAACTAAGTATGGTAAAGTAGGGATGACTGTGTTATGAAATGGCAGAACAGGTATACATCTGGAACTGAAAACTCAGACTCCACTTACTACATGTGTGCAAATTTTGTTCTACTTTAATCTGGGCAGGTTACATGAATTTAAGTTCATTTATAGTGATATTTTTAAAAAATTTTAATTACTGGTCTTCAGAGTAAGGATGAACGAGTTATTTACTATTTTGAGATATAGGAGATGTACTTAGGATCTGAAATCTATCCAGTCCTCTGGGATTTAGATTGATGATCTCATTAGGTTCAGAGTCACTGCAATAAGTCCAGAAATGTACAGATGCTAAACATAGTGCAAAATCTTAATTATTGTTTGCAGTTAATTAAAATGCTATTTTTGTTTGTTTTGCCTCCCTCTGGCATCTTCAAGTCCTAATTAATTCTTAACTGTGGGTGGTGGGATTAGGATTGGCAGCAAAACACACCTCAAACAGCCCACCAGCACCATAGGGCTGTACGTGCAGAAGCTCTGCTGAAGCAAAGATCACATTCTTGAGAAGTTAGATAAAGGTTGCTATTGTTCTTGCCGCCAAGATTATTTTTATCACATTGTCAACACAGTTGTTAATGTACAAACACGCAGGTGAGATACAGAACACATGAAACTCATAAAAAAGGTGGAGACGATGTATGCACGTGCAATTAGAGCACTGGAGATGAGATGTACATAAAAATGCTGAAGGGGAGTAAGTGTTTGCTTGACAGATTAAGGAGCTGGCTGGCACTGTTCCTTGCGGTGAACTGCTTGGTGACATTTATGGCACTGATAAATAAAATCTGTGAGCAAATATCATTAATTGATGTAGTTCAAGGAGTGGCTGTTTGGCACGTTTCTATGGAGGTGGTGATTCAGGTGCATAACCAGAGCAACACTGAGGGGTTTTGGTTTTTGGTTTGGTTTTTTTTTTTTTTTCCTATAATGTTGCAGTTGTTTCAGAGTACAATGACATTTTTTGGCTTAGAAGTGCTGCTGTAATTGGTTTCTGGGACTTTCTTGATTTGACCTAATTGGACATTTTGAAAGGTTGCCAAAGTATGGAGTAGGATTTTGCCAGTTTTCCATCAATGATTAATAAAGCTCATTTGGAGGATCAATTAAAGTTCCAAAAAGAAGACTTTGCACCAAAATTGTTATAAAACCAGTGAATTCTATTTTATTAATGGACATTTTCAATGTGGAATGATTAAAAATGGTGCTACAGTGAACAGTAAACGCACCCTTCAGGTTGTTGTTATGTTATTTCAGGAATTCTATAGTCAGAGTTGGGAGGCACTTTAATTCTGGTTTGTAATGATACTTTTGGCAAAACTAAAATTGTTGTTTTTAAAAAATCATTAGACTATTAAAAAGTGGTTTAAACAGGTAAGATTTCCTGAAATGTTTATTTCCTTTTCACAGTGCTTGAAGTTTAAGTAGCAGCCTTCATAAAGTCTTTAGAAAGAATAAGTAACTGCTCTTGGTGTGTCTGAAGACTTAGCGAATTTAAAGAAATGAAGTGATATGTTTGGAGGAAGGAAAAGCCAGTAGTGTATGCCATCACCAGTTTCTAATCATCCCAGCTCCTCCCAAAGTTCTCGTTTTCATAAAGATAATTTAAAAACAACATGCAAGTAGTTCAGCCTGTCTCTGTGCATTTATAATTTGTTTATTTCCCTGGTACACGAGTATAGATTTGGTGGATTGTTTTTTCTACAATCAGAGGACTGATGAGGGTGGATAAGTTAACAAGCAGGAGGTTCCTGCATGTTGGAATTAGTAACTTATCTGTCTCATCCATTGCTTGTTTGTTCATGTTTTGCTCATTCAGGTGTATCCTAAAGAAATGAGATACCCAGCTATTACAGTAGTCCCAGTTTCTAATTTGTTCCAGGAGTTCATAGCCGTGGGTCTGAGTGCATCAGGAAGGACCTGTAGGTGTTTACATACTACTTCTCATTGCATTTGGGTCACAACTAAGTTTTTAATCTTAATGTTATTGGGTTTCAGCTGACCAGGTATCTAAAAAAATTATAGCACTGCTATGCTCTGCTATGCATAGCTATGCCATGACTTGCTATCCTTGCTCTTTACAAGTCAAGCAAGAGCTTTTACTGAGGCACTTCCCTCTGCAAAGCTTTATGCACACTCTGCTGCAGCACTTGAAGGTCACTTGAAAAGCCAGAGTTTTGACTAAAGTAGGACTCTTCCTTCCATCTTCTTCCTTCCTACAGGGAGATTTTTCAAGTTGGCCTCCAAAGCACCTTCTGGGATTCCTGGCAGATTAGGTCTGCTAGGGGAAGCAACTGCTTCTTTTGCAGACACTATTAGCATAAATATCACAACATGAAGCCCATAACCACACTCGAAGGACGCTTTCCTCTTGTAAGTCAGACAAACTGAGTTTAAATTGGCAGTTACTGAAATATGACTGTTGAAGCTCTACCAGCACTACATATTACACTGACCAGGTATATAAACAACACTGTGTGCTACACTTGGGGCAAAAAATGGCAACCCATTCTAAACTAGTAGAATCATAGTGCTATCCATTATAGCATTTCTGCTAGCAGCAGGTTAATATTTCTCTTCCATGCCTCTCAAGAGAACTTAGGAACCAAAATACTTCCATGAAAACTCTGTGCATATCTCCAAATTCTTCCAGAAATTCAGCTATGAATGGATTCAGGATGAAGATGGTGAAGTGATCTCATTTGTTGCATGTGTTAGGCCTGCTAAAATAAAGCTTAGCAAAATACTGCTAAAGCAAGAGTGGAGGATGAATGGGAAGTTTATAGTGCATTATTTTACATGTTTTTACTTACTGAAATGAGTAGATGACCTAATCTTCTCCAGAGTAGAGATAGCAGGCTTCTACCTTCTGTCCTGAACTTGGTAGAAAGGTGGCATCTCAATTCCTAGATTTTGTTATTTTTACTTTAAGGTGGAGGTTGTTTCCCAGCATCTCTATGTTTCTTGCTCTCTTTTCCATAGTAATGATGGTTTGTGAAGAACAAGTTGATTTAGAATAGGACAAGCTGCACGATCCCTCAATTAATACACCCACCCACCTGGTAGCTGAGCTCCATATGGTCTTGGATGAGGAACGAGAGAACTTGCAAAGCTCTTGCTACTGTCAGGCCTCCAAAATCAAGACTTTCCCCAGTGCATTTTAGCTTTGCCTCAGAGTAACCCAGTTATAATTATTCCAACTGCAGGAGGCTTTCCAAGCCCTAATCTTTTCACTGAAACCACTGTGGTTTGGGACAAGGGATCTGGTTTCAATAGGACCTCTAGACATCTTCCCACTCTACCTTCTCTCCCAGCTGTGTTCACTCTTCATTTGATTCTTCTCAAAAGAGATGTCCCTTGTCCACCACAGAAAGGGACTTGTGTGGCAAGCCTTTGGTGCTGTCACAACCACTTCAAACCAGAGGCTTTTCTGCAGGCCAGTTAAATGCTATTTCTTCTTGCCTGATGGGCTGTCCTTACTAGTGTGCTCCTTGACCATCCCATTCAGTCTGAAGGAAAAGCTACTGAAGCCTGTCATTTGTCATGTACTTTTTGCATTGATACTAGTTTATTAATCTGAAGTTGCTTCTGTTGGGATTTTTGGAAAATCCAAACTAGGTCCGCTATCATGAAATTTGGAGCCATGACTCATTAGAAAATTCATCACAGATGGCACCATGCCAAGACTGGTCTTGATGATCTGTTCAGAGAATAAGGAGAATGAACTACTGGTTTTGTTTACTCCAGTAGCCCATCTACCCCAGTTGCCTTTGGCTGGTGAGTAGAGGATGCTTGCAGAAAAATGAAGAAATAGAACAAGTGTAGGATTTCCTAACTTCTGGCAGCCAGAGGATATGGGAATTTCCTAAACCAGAAATTTCACTGGATTGCATCATCATGTTTACTAGCCACTGATGGACTTGTCAACCATAAATTGTCTGATCTGTTTTGAACTTTCTTGAACCTCCACATCATCCTTTGATAACAGTCCAAATAGCCTTTTTTAGTAAAACAGTTTTTGCAATAAAAAGGAGAATATACACAAATTCCTGTTTAGTCTGGAAGCTGGCTTCAGTGTAGGAGAGCTGAGACCTGCTTTTCCCAATACTTTCTTGCTGCAATTTAGAAACACAGATCTTAAAAAAAATTTTTGATAATAATTTTATCTTGCTGGTTTTCTTTCAGTTCAGATTTTCTTGCCCATGTTTATTTGGTTTTGTGCACTGAGCACTAATTTCCTGTGCCATGTGCAACCCTGCATAACTTGAAAAAAACTCCCTGCTGTGTTTTTTCATGACAGATCAAAAATGGATATGAACTGTGCGTTGGAGGTTAGAGTGTGCTTCCAGATTTGTTTCTCTCTCTTTTACTTTCCTTTTTGTTATTTATTTTTCTTTTCTATTTGTCTCAATTTTCATTCATTTCTCTTCTGTTCTCACACATCTGCTTTGTTTCCCCTCGAATTCTGGTGGTAGGATGGAATTGGATCTCTGTACAAAAGTATTATTACATTAGGTTATTTTTATATTCCCCAGAAATCTTGAAACAGACATATATTACACTGTATTGGAAAATGGAAATTGAAGAGGAAAAGAAACAGTATATAGTACTAGTAGTTTATTTTCCATGTTTTTTCAGGAAATGGATGTTTGCCCCAGACAAAAACTAGAGGATGTTGGCCAAATACCTTCAGTTAACACCAAAATGTTTTGAAGTGTTTCATGGCATTTAGAGAAGATTGGCCTCAGCTAGCATTAATAATAAATGGAAATTAATCTAAAGTAATTGTAGTCACGTACTGTCCGTCAGTTTTGTTGTGCATATAAGGACTGCTTATCCATCATCTAAAGAGGGACACAGGATGCTTTCCTGCTGTGCTGACTCACTCCTGGTAGTCTAAAAATGAAAAGGGGCATGTATGCTTCCTGATTTTCACATTCCTTTTAACACTTTTAAAACAAAATGTTTTGAATTCTCTTTGTCTGCCAAAAGGTGAAGTTTTCATTTAATCAGCAGACTGGAGTAATTTTTAAACTGCTACTTTACTGTGATTGTTTTCATCTTTAATCACCGTGTCCCCATGCACTGTAGTACTCAGGAAGTCACAGGCCTGGGAAATTGCAAATAAAACCCGTGTGTCTTGTAAGACCCTCCTTCAGAAAGTGATTAGAGGGTTCCCCTGTCCACCAGATAATGTGTGCTAGGTGGTCAAGTGATTTAGCTTAGCACATGTTTCACTGCCTGTGCTCTCTGCCTGTTTATGTACAAACAAATTCAAAAAAAGAACAGATGAGGTGTGTAGTACTTCTGAGAAAAACACAAAGTCATTTGTATCAGAACTGATGTGCCAAACAACCACTCTAAAATCAAAGATCTGTAGGGCAAAACAAACCAACCAGTAACACGGAAATCTGGCAGCTGATGTCAGATGCACAATGTCCATTACCATTAGAGAGCCCAAAGAAACTAAAGTTCTCCCCTGCCTGCCCAGCCATGAGGTGTGAAAGCCAGACAAAAATTACTTAGAAGGAAAAGTAAATTCAGAGCAATAAAGGATAAAAAGCTGAAATCCACCAAAGTACCAAATTAAGCCGTTGTGTTAAAATGCAAAAGAAAGAATCCTGTTTCATTGACAAGAGCCTTTTGCCCTGAAAGGTGTACAGGTTCTCTTCCAGCTCACCTCAGAGCTGGATTGCATCCTAGGCGCTCCTGGTCCAACTGTCAGGCATTTGATGAGGTCAGTGCTGGGTCGCTTTTCAATAGAAGAGAAGTTCCTGACTCCCGCATTTGTGAACAAAGTCACAGCCTCTGTCTAACTGATGCAGTGGGAAATTGTGCCCGTACATGACCTGAACTTTGCTTCTCAGAGAGGAGGAAAATGCTGTCATTACTTTCCTGGTACAAACTATGTGCTGCCTCCCTCTGCTCCTCCCACCCTCTTTAGAGCCCGCTCCAGGTCAGGCAGCACAGATACTGCAGGGTTTCAGCAGCTCTTTGACATGTCCTGCAGTCGTACTGAACCCTCATTTCATGGCCACTAAGAAAAGCATTAGTGTGAATCCATGGTAGTCACAGCACATCCCTGAAACTCGAAAACAGCAGGACCTTTCTTTTTGCCAGACAGGAGTGGTGTTTCAGGCACTGGGGGGGGGCACTGATAGTGAAAGTCGCAGAGGGCTTAGGGTCCTGGATTTCCCAAATCTGGGGACTTACATTTCTTATGCAAGTATCGTCTTCTGCCTAAGCAGATGGAAAGGAAACTCTGGTCATGTGAGGACCCAGGAGCATCTGTCCTTATGCGAAGTAGGTGGCTAGAGGAACACTTTGAGATACTTTGACATATCTATTCCAAAAGATCCAGGGAACTGGCATCAGAATATAGTAGGAGGCTGTACCTCTCCAGTATCCACAAATATTTGCTGTTGCCATCAGTGAATGGCGTTCTGTGTCAGTTTCATTCGATGGGGATGATGACACATTTTAAGGCTCCCATTCTCACTGTCACATGGCTTTGTGTCCCTGCATTTTAGTCATTTCAGAGCAGTGCATCACCACCCCACTGGCTCATGCTGTGCTCTGTGTTTAGCAGCACATATTTATGACATGGGGAGTGAAGAATGAGGTCTAACTCAAGTCCTTAACTAACCCGTAAGTGAGGGATTAACTGCCTACTGCATTCTTTTACTAAGTATTAATCACTTAACATTATTTTCATTTTTTTGAAAAGTCTTTCACTGTCTTAGTATGTCAGCACACAATTGGGTTTGAAATCACGGCGTTTGAGGGACTGCTGATATATTAGACAGCCATTGCTGTCCTCAGCCTGACAAGGGACCTGTTGTGTTACTTTCTGGGTGAAGGAAAAAGTACATGTGGATGGGGCTACCGCTATCAAGGTTTGCTCTTGCTTTACAAACCTGTCTTTCTGGCTGTGGTAGAGTTAAAAAAATAATTACAAGTTTTTCAAAGGATCACCCACATACACATGGTATGAGAGCTCTTTTCTTTGTTGGTTTCATTTTATTTGTACATGACTCACTCTTGGCAAAATGAGTGAGCCTCATGAGCCTGTAAAAATTCTGTTTGGATTAAATGATTTGCATTAAATGATTTATAACTGCAAGAAGACTTTAATATTCCTGTAATTCCTTAAGGAAAAACAAACTGATCTTATTCTTTCAAGTAGCTATTGCTTTCACGCCTGTTACTTCAGACGCCATCTTACTCGCTCAAGCTGATAGCTGTTAATGAGACTCTGGGTACTTCTTCCTTGCTTTCCCTGCCTCATGAATTAGAGATGGGTGGTGGGGATGTACTGTCATCCTTTTCTGAGCACATTCTTCTGAGCGTGACTGAAGGCCAGGAAACCTACAGCCTCCCAGACCTGCCTGCCTTGCTGAGAGCAAGGAGCAGCACTTGTGCTGGCCTGAGGTGGGGTGATCATGTTTCTGAGACCCAATTTACCCCGGTTTTACAGCCCAGAGGCCCATCAGTCTTCATCTTCCTGTCAGAGCCGGTGTGCTGGTTACAGCCACCTCATTCCTGCTGACTCCTGCATGGATCAGCTGTCAGCAGGGTAGGTGGGCTACCCTCGCACCCTGACCCCTTGGTTCCCCCAAACGCAGAGATGTGGGGGCAAGGGGAGAGCACTCACTGGGCATCCCTGCAGAGAGGGGACTGCCAGCCGCCAGCAGCCACCGAAGCTGCCCGCACCCTTGGGATAGAGGCCTCGCAGCAGGGTGTGCCTGTCAAAACCCACGGGAAAAGCATGCGAGTCAACAGCGGGACAATCCAGCCGGATGCAGGACGTGCCATCAACAAGCCCTTTGACTTTGTGTTTGCGCAGAGCCGCGGCTGCCCTGGCTGCCCACTCCAGAGGCTGGGGCGCGGCACAGTTGTTAGCGGGGGCCGCTGCCTTCGGCCCCAGACCACGGGGAATCCTCCTCCTTTCCCATGCCCGTGTCCCTCTGCCAGGACGACCCGCGGCCACGGGGTTTTACTGTCCGAAGCAGAAAAGCGCCGCGGTCCCCGCGCAGCGGCTCCCCCGCCGCCCGCAGCCGCTCGCCGTGCCCGCACCTCGCCGCCCGAGCCCCCGGGGCGAAGCGCTCACGGTCACTCGGCGGCGCCGCGGGG